>OMPJ01039224.1:0-45798 GCA_900312935.1 Carapus acus | reverse complement strand
CAAGAGTAGAATAGGGGGCAGGGCCTTTAGCTATCAGGCTCCTGTCCTTTGGAACCATCTTCCAGCTTCAGTCCGATACCCTCACTGCTTTTAAGAGTGGGCTTAAAACTTTCCTTTTCGATAAAGCCTATAGTTCAACAAAACTATGCGACTAGAAACAGATGACACACTGAGTCCTCCTCTTCTCCTCTTCCTCATCTTCAATCTCCTCTCCCTCTCCGCCTCACTTGCACCCATCCACCCTTTCCTGCATCCTTGTCTGGTAAATGCATGTTACTAACTGGGCTTCTTCCCCAAAGTGTTGTCTTGTGCTTTATTACCCCGTAGCTCGCAAGTAGAACACCACCAGTGATGATGGACCTCCGAACATCTGGGTCCTGCTCCTGCTGCTACTGTGCATCCCTGCTACTGTGCATCCCTACACCTGTGTCTGTCTCTCTCTACCTCTCTATCTCTCTCTCTTTCCCTCCCTCTCCCAACCCGAGCAGTCAGGGCAGTTGACCGCCCACCTGTAGCCTGGCCTTCCCGAGGTTTCCACCCTTGAGGGGAGATTTCTCCTCGCTACTGTCGCTAATGGGGGATGTGTTGGGTGTCTGTGTGTCCATCCCATAACCCCTGACTGTTTACATTCTGAGGAGCACTACCTGCTCCATCCTGTAAAGCGCCTTGGGATAACTCCTGTTATGATTTGGCGCTATACAAATTAAATTGTATTGTATTGTATTGAGTAATAGACATCTGCTGATCTTTACTCCATATCAAGTAGAAGTGCCTTTTTAAAGTTTTACAGAACACATGAGTAGATGTATTGTAGTAGCATTTCAAGCACAGTGTTATCACATTTAATTTACAGAGACAGTCATTCATTATACGTTCTTGTACTGTCAACTGTTAAGATGAGGATTGCCTTTTTCCTCCCTTGTATTTAGTTTTAGACTGTTTTCTTACTGTTATTATAAGGTATGGCTGTGAGCTTCGGCCCCATTCAAAGAAGCAGATTTGACGAAGTGACAGATTCGACCTGTTTGGTTCCGGAACAGCTGATGTGAATGAGCTCAATCAGCTGTGGCAATATTAACTAGTGGTCAGGCTCATGCACTAAGACAACAAGCTGACAGCATCAAGGGAGAGTAGAGATAGCTATTCAACACATCAGAGCTCGAACTCTGAATGTGCTCGAAAGGTTGATTGATGATTGATGCTGATTTTCTTGAAATGTTCAATCAGCCTGGAGGAAAATTGTGGGCTGGATGAATGTGCAAATTGAGATTGATATTTTGATGTAGATTTAAAAGCCAACCTGCTTTAATAAAACTTTCAGAAATTCTGACAGGATTTTGAATAAAATTCTGCCTTAATTTAAGTACAATCCCATGGGCAAAAAAATGTACTGAGGCACAAGTGACATTTAAATACAGATATACAGTTTGCCAAGTTTTACTTTGACTGTATCAATCATTTGGGATTATTAATGGCAGCAGTCACAAATGTTTTTGAGATTCAAGGCTACTTCATCGACACTGAGTAGTACAAGGGGCTGATAGAGCATGTTTGATACAAACTTCCTAAATAGCAAAACTGCATGGATCACTTCTTAGTAAGAATAATACCAATGATAACGTAACAATCAGCAGTGGTAGTAATACTATGTGAAGAGACTGCTCAATGGTAATTACTCCCCACATTTTAGAACATGCCCCACATTTAACAACATTCCTTGCAGGTGCTTTACGTAATCCTTACCTATTTTGCTTACAATGATTTTTACAATATGATCCAACAGGTGACAATATCTGGAGACATAGTATCAAAACACTAACAATACAGATTGCATAATGTGAAATTATTAATTTACATTTTCGATTGCCAATCAAAAACAAAAAAAAGGGACTTTTTTTTTTTGAGTCAAAAACAAAAAATTGAATATATGCCTGTTTTTTCATTATTCATTTTTTGTCTTGAATCAAAAATACGAAATGGAAAAATGTGACTCAAACTGGAATTTCTGGAATTGCTCTGTCAAATGCGAGGATTTTGAGTCTAGACTCAGACGCAACAATGCACAGATACAGTACATGGCACCCCAGAAGGAGCAGAAAAAGATGACACCATAGGGTTCGTGACAGGTCTCATTAAGTCTAAAATCCAAGGCACAGACGACATGGAGATTGGTATCGAGAGGGTGCACTGCTCAGACATTTGAGGGACAGACCATATACTTAAATCAAGACCACACAATGATTACACAAGACTACACAACCCAGGTTCAAAGGAAGAGAAAACAAGAGGGAATGTCATCAAAAAATTGAAGGAGAAGGACGTGAGGGCGCAGTACCCCCTACCACGCATGAGCTTAAAGTGCTTTTGGACTCGGGGATGAAGACATTTTCGACACTTATGGAAGTGGCATCTATGTTAAAGGACATGGGACTAACGTGAAGAGGGACGGGGCAGAGAGGCTGCTGAGAGTATTGACACATGGCAGCTGGACCATAGTGGCAGGACATAAAGGGAGGCAAAAGTAGCCCCGCATCAAAGAAGCTGAGAAGTGAATTCAGCACCTCTGTTGGTATGGTAAAGAATTATCTAAACAAGTAATATGTATGTGTATAAATTACTCACTCAAATATATGTGGCAATCTAATCTGCATTTTCTTTGTCACTGAAGAATGACAGTGGCAAAGTTATGCCCTACCTATCGAACTGCTGAATAAAAGCCTAATAGTTCTTTGTAACTTCTAACAACTGGTAAGTTCTATTCGCACATAGTGCTTTTTGCCCAAGAGAGGAACGCCACAACTCTGACAATGGGACTTTTGGAAGACACATGTTCCTGTTTTTGTTGTTATTATGTATTAGTTCAAGTTCTGATGAAGATGTACACTTTTTGTTTTTACTACTGTGCAGGGTATTGCATAGACTTTCATTTTTTTGAGAAGTGTAGTGCTTATGGATCTCCCCTGCAAACTATATGAAAAAGTTAAATTTTGCATCGTACAATGTGCACAGTTTGAATCATCCCATTAGGAGGAAAGACATACTTAGCCAATTGGAAAAAATACAATGCTCTGTGGCTTTACTGCAAGGGACATTTGATGGAGGCTGAACATGGAAAATTGAAAGAGAATGGGCGATCCAGGTATTCTATGCCTTTTACGGTAAAGAAGGGGGGTAGCTATTTCAATTCAATGTTATGATTATGATTATCATATTATTATTATTGTTGGATCTATATGAGATCTGACTATTTCAATACTGAATGTATACAGGATGTACTAAATGAGGAAAAAGAGACATTTTTTAATCTGACTGCTAATTTAATTACCTGTGAAGCAAAGGGGATAATCTTGATGGGGAATGATTTCAACACGCAAATATGACAGGTTACCTCCAGATCAGGGAGTTTTAATGTATTTTAGTTTTAAATAATGTCACTAAAGAGCTTGGACTAACCAATGACTGATCCTTGGACTGATCCATGAAGGGAGAACAACCCAAAAAGCAGAGACTATACCTTCTGTTCGAATCCACATGGTAGCTACTCCAGCATAGATTTTTTTCTATGTCCACAACAGCATAAACATGGGTTCTGGGATGTGCCATACACAATATAACTATTTGTGACCATGCCCCTATTACACTAACAATGGCCCTGGATAATATACCCATCTTTAGATATTGGAGATTGAATGCATCACTGTTGTCCTCTGACAATGTATTACAGGAAATAAAGCAAAATCTAACAGAATATTTTCTAGTTTATTATGATGGCGAGGTGTCACTATCTATGTTATGGGAGGGAGGGGAAGCAGTGATATGAGGGAAATAAATAGAAATGTATTTTCTTATTGTATTATTTATTTATATCTATGAAAAGGGCTGGGCTACAAACAACTACAGATGAACTAGATGATTTAAAGATGAGGGATCTCTAGGCTTTGTAAGTGAGAAATATTATGAAATGGGCAACTGCTATTTGTATTCCAACTTAGACAGGCCAAAACAAACAGAGTAATCCCCAAAATAAAACATCCCACATCTAAACAAGTCTGGATGAAACCAAGAGAAATTGCTGAAGCATTTGCAGACTACTGAGAACCCTGAGGCAAAACAAAAGAAACAAAAGCCTTCCTAAGAAAGATAAACTTGTCAACTGTCAAAAGAAGAGGCATTTGAAATGATTACGCCAATCTCTACACAGGAAATATCAGAAACTATTAAGACTCTTAAAAATAACATATCACCGAGGATGGATGGGTTCCAGGGGAGTTTTATCAGAGCTTTAGGGAGGAGGTTACACCTGAGTTAAATAAAGTACAGTATTTAACTATGCTTTAACATCGGGAGACCCACCCAAGTAATGGTAAGAAGCCATCAGATCTGTTCTGCTTAAAGAAGGAAAGTATCCACTCCTATGTGAAGGATATAGACCTGTGAGTTAACTCTGCAATGATTTCATTTCACTTGTTTTACTACGTTATTAATTTCACTAGTTTTAAATCAAGAAAGATTAAACAAACCATACCATTCATGAGGACAGAAAGGTGAAATTCTAGCATGGTGCAAAAAACATCACGTTGAAATATAATCACAGCAATTAAAAGAGAGACCATTACTGACCCCTCACAATGAATTAAAAATTCTGTAACCACCATGAAAATCTGTACAGCTCAAAGATCAAAATTTGCACCAAAAACTAATGATTTTCTTGGATCATCATGAAATTCCTAAAATCAAAGAAAATTCCATTGTTTGGTACAAAACTAACCAATGAGGAAATTCCCAGGGCAATTTCACAAATGGGATCTGGAAAAGCCCCAAGACCAGATGGCCAACCAATAGACATTTCCAAAAAGAAATCACACCTCTCATAGAGATGTTCTTAATCTCTTCAGAATGACAAACTGCCCCACTCTTGTATGCTACACATAGTATAAAAAGAAATGTATCACTTAAATTGAAGAGTATGGACAATAAATTACGAGACCAGAGCACCACAAGACCAGAGCACCACAAGGGAGAGTTGGGGTTTCTCTCTCATAGGTTCCTCCACTGCCCTCTGCTCTCTTTCCAGATTCCATTATTCCTTGCACAAGGTGAGTGCCATCTCTGAGCTGGCCCCATCTGCGAGCTGTAAGTGAAAAGGCTCCTTACCCAAAAAGTAGCTAATGTTTATGCCTGGAGCAAAACTTACATTGCACTGTGTTTGGGAGTTACAAGTAAATTGGTTAATTCAAAGGTATTTGGTATTGTCCACAATCAACAAGAGAGAGCAGACTCGAGGGCTTTTACAAATACATATTTTTATGGAGTGACCTACCATAAAGGGAAGGATCTTTCACACTGCTATTTGCATTTGGAAAAGGGATCGTAGTACAACTAGCGAGGTGTGAAGGGGTGAAGAACTTTCTGGCATGTGTCACTACACTGTGGTTGTGCACTATTAAGCGAGGTGTTGATTACGACACCAGTAACGCTGCAAGTATTTCTTCAAAGGAGTAAGTTTAAAACTCTTCAGAACAAACTCTTTCTGAGAGCCCTGACGGAAACCATGACTTGAGTAAAATGGGGTTAATCCCTTAATGATTAAACACGCTATCCAGACTCCCTCATCCGGAACTGCGCAACGGGATATTACGAAAGATGAGGTTTTCTTAATTAAACAATTACTTGCAATTGTGGTAACAAGAGTGCATTCACTGACTGTAAGGACATCCGTCTGAGGTTAGCGCAACAGGGGGTCCCGATTCTCAAAGATTTGGAAAAATCTATCCTAATCTAACTCAACCCAATAAAAAGTGTGGAAACATAACCAATTACAAAATCAATAATTTGAAAACCCACACTGCTGGGCCTCAATGACACTGTGAGAAATTATTAACCAACATGCGTATGGCGCTTCAACACCAGATTTCCACTATCTTTCTCTGGAGGTTCTTTGTGAATCACAGAACCAAGACATTTGTTCCCTACAATTGTACACTGCCGACTCTGCCAGCCTTAGATGTTGGGATCACCAGAGAGAAGGCGACACTAGCCCTTTTTGGGACTTTGGAGGACTCCTTAGTGGAATCTCCCCAGTACACTAGCCCATTGCTGATCAAAAGATAAGCAGACGTGAAAGTCAGACAACCCAGTTGCACAGCTGGGACTGCCCTACTCTCTGTACTTGTCTCGCTTGCTGCCAGATTAAAGGCTTTGATTGCATTGCCTTAAGTAAAAAGTAAAAAGTAAAAATATTCAACCCCAACACTGCTGACTTGCGGACTAGATGCACCAAAAAAAGTACACTTTTTCATTGTTTTTTTTGTTTGTTTTTTTTTCATTGAAAAAGGTGTGGATGGAGCATTAAACAGTGGTTCAGTGAACTGGCTTTCTGTCTACCTTTAGGAGAAAATCACATACAATACTTTGTTAAAAGGAAATAGCACATTTGAAAAGACACGAGAATGATTTGTGGAATATTTGGAACACACTGATCTATCATAGCTGACTAATAAACCCAAAGTGGGATAAATGGACCCTCTGCAGCACTGCATGTAATCTTATTAAAATGGACTTCTCATAAGCGCTTCCGAGTGGAAAACCAGGCAAAGATGTGTGATAAATGTATCCTTTGACAATTATATTTTGTAATTGTCTACAAGTTCACAGTGTTGCTGTGAAAAAATGAATAAAAGTGTTGTTCAAAAAACAAACACAAAAAACAACACAAAGTCATGAGGAGAAGTATAGTGTGCCTGCATTGTGTTACAATACAAGCAGTAAAACCCGACTAAAACCTACCCTAGGTACAAACCCCTCTGTTGCTGCTCAGGTATCATTTGGGATGCAAACAGCCTCTGACCACAACCACTCAGACACACACACACACGTCTGCTTTAAATGAGACAGCCCTTGCGCAGAGGTGAGTTCCACTTAGTTGGTTGATTGGTTGCTGAAATAATCTACAGTATGTGTTGGAGCCAACTTTGATGGGCATGAGAGAAATTCTCTAAGCTTCAGGGTAAAACTGTAAAATCTGAAAGACATACTACAATTTACACTATTTAAATCCTTACCATACTCATTATAGTGAGGTGGCTTTTGGATTGCCATGGCAATTAAACACAATTTGAAAGATGACTACTTGACGAAACATACTGAGAAATACCAGAAGTGGACAGATGCAGAGTGGGCATGTGAAAATTTAGAAAACAATTAAATATGAGTTTTCCATAAAAATGAAATTATGCACCATACCGTAATTTTCAGCCATCTCTGAGATGAATTTCAGTCCTTGTTGTTCCAAGTCTTTTAGTCCTTCATGGTCATCTTTGCACAAACTTTGAGCCAAATTGTTCCCCTCCAATGCCCTTTGCACCTCTCCAAGCAAAAACAACGCCTTACAGTAACGATAATGACCCTAAATGACAACAAAGAATGGGGTGACAATCCTCGCTGACAATGGGTTTACAACACTCATTCAATATTTGAAATTCAGATTCAAGCACTTAAAGGGGCAGTATCGAGCAGTGGTGAATATACTAAAATACCACCTGCATCAACGATATATTCTGTACCATTTCTGGAAAGTTCACACCCCACTGAATCATTGATAGACCACAGTCACATTCAAACAATTCCAAAATTTGTAAAATACCAAATTCTGTAAAACGATGTATGAACTACCATTCAGTTCATTTGATTTATTTCCTTTACCGCTAACTGCAAGGCTGTATCTAGTTTAGCATGAAAACAAGGACACATACTGTAGTTGTACCAGTAGTTATGCAATTGTTATTAGCATGCACAGCTTATTTTTTCTGTTGTGGAGCTCTTTACCTTTGCCCAATGTGGTTTTATCAGCGTTGCACATTTCCCATCAAAAACTGCTTCTCTGCAATATAGAGTTTCATGCTCATGATTAAAAGTTTCCATATCTTGGATCAATACTCATCTCAATTTACTTGACCACTGTTACTTGCTAATTTATTTTCTTATTTACCATATTGTTCCGAATATAAGACATGTTTTTTCCCTGTAAACACCGTGTGGGGTCGTCTCATTTTTGCTGACTAGGCATTGCCAGCCTCTCTTTTAAAAAGCATTTAAAAAATTGTCTGATTCCAAGAAATCGACAGGCGAGTATGAGAGCAAAAAGGAGGAAAATCAAGAAGCCCGCTCTCTGTGAATGGGAGACTGGACTGGGAGATGATGAGTGTGGGTGTGAGGGACATTGACAAGGATAAAGAGAGTGGACCCAGAGAGCCAGAGGACGCCACTGGTGAGGAATACTGTAGATAATCTTAGATGATAGGGTGAAAAAGTCTGTTGTTCCAGTGATGTTTTGCTTAGTTAGAGGTCCACTGCAAAGGCATGTGTGATTATTCATCTATGTCAAATTCTATCAATGTTTATAAGGATTTTCAAATAAGATGTTCTGCATGATGAGACAAGATTTTGTCGACAAAAAGTCCTTTATATCCAAAAATCTGTCTTTGAAAAGGTCTTATATGCAGGAGTGTCTTATATTCGGGTCAATATGGTGTGTAGATCCAGATCTATATGATTAGTTTAATTGATTTCATTGATTGATGTCGATTACACTGCTTAGATGACCATGAAGTTGGTAAGGTGCCGGTAACTGTTTTACTTACAGGAATTTCTTGGATCGAATGTAACAGAGGGCTCTGTTCCCATAAATAATATGGTTCATTGGGCTGGATATGGAGGGAAAAAAATGGAGGCAGGTTAGTCATGCCCTAACAATTGGGATCGAGGCAAAAGTACAAAGTGTCCAAGAATCCCTTATTTTAATCTTGAAAACCACAAAAGATAAGAATTTCAAGTAATGACTGGCATGACAAATGTTGTAATCAAATCCCAAATACTTATTTCAGTTCTATATTTCACTGATTTACAAACTGCAAAGCGCATTGGTAGGGGCAAAATGTTGGTTCCACAATCGTTTGTTTTCTGCTGAGCATCAACTCCTCAAGATACATTTGTGCAATGTCACAGATTTTGTATTATGATCAGGTGTATGATAAGTCACTTTGGTGCTAATAATCATCTTAATTCTGATCATAGTTGATGATCCTGATCCTGTCCAATCTGATTCCTTCCAGCATATTCAGCATTCAGAATCAGTTGATAAAATGTTCATCTCTGGGTTCCGTGATGTTGTACTACATCAGTGATTCACAACCACTGTGCTACCAGAAATTAACCTGACAGACCACCGGCTGTACCATGGAAAGTGATCATATTTCACACTTAAATATTTTGGCCATAAATAAATATTTTGCTGTCGGTCGTCAATGCCAGTGACGCATTGCCACACAGAACACTTCCTCCACTAGCTGGGAGTGGGTACCTCATTACCCTTTGTATTTACCTGGGAGCATTTGTACACAAGCCACAGCGAATGGATCAATATCGGGATGGGGTCAGCGAGGGGGAGTAGTCTAGAGGAGATATAAGTTGACAATCCAAACTAGACTGGAAAAATTTTAATTTCAAGATGACTGTTGTATTATGAGTAGTGATCAGAGAGAGGCAGAAAAAAGGAAGCTCCACAAAATAAAATGAAAGCTATCCTTTGGATCCATTTCCTTTGGATTTACTTTCATTGGTGTGCAAACAGGATTGACCCCATGAGCCATCCATGTATTTTGTGTATGAGAAAAAGCTGTCAAACAGTGCTGTAGTGTGAAAAAAAGCAGCTGTCAAAAAGATTCAAAGCCACCACGTCCCATCAACAACGAACGGAGGTCGGTGAAAAGTGCGGTACTCGCCCCTCGCCTTGCATCATTTGATTTAGTATTCATGTATCCCCTTCATATTGAAGGTTGGTCACTGAAACTTGACATTAAGACACTAGAAATTATTAAGGAGGCTTAAGTGTAATTTCATGTAAAATGTAACTTCTACTCATCTAGAAATACCTAATATCAACAATCTCTTACTTATTCAACTAACAAAGAAACATTTGTATATCTACATGACGTAAAAAGTATCGGTATGTCATGTCTGTGCTATTATATTTGTATTTTGCATTTGTATGTTAAAAGGAAAAGAAACCTGAATTACTCAACAGTCATCAGTTAACAACCAATCAACAAGTCAATGACCTGCTGGTTCCCTCACTTGGTCCACATAAGTGTTCCTTAACAAACTGACATTTTATAAAGTGTGTATCTGTTCTGGTCATAGCTGCCATCTCTTTACCAGTAACATGATCTATGTGGATTTTGGGATTTTACGGTCATTGAAGCCCTAATGGACCACATACAATGACGCAGCAGGCCGCATCTGCCCTGCGGGCCTTGAAAGTGACTCCTGTGGTATATTGAAACAGTCATTCCAGCTCTTACGGGCCACATTGAATGATTCAGTGGGCAGCATCTGGCCCACGGGCCTTGAATTTGACACCAGCAGTTTGTTCACACATCAATCTAACGCTTGCTGACCAGATGAATCGATGCAGCCGGCCCCATTTGTTCTGTAGGCCTCGAGTTTGACCCCTGTGCATTAGAGCACAAAAAAAGGTGAAAGACTGCTGCTGCTACCCAAAATGGTTAAATATGTTTAATGAGTGCACAACCGGCAGCGAAGGAGGCAGCAGCAGATTCGGTATGCTCCAGGCCAGTAAAGCCGACAAAGCGGCGCAAAAGGTCATTTCACCTTTCCCTCAGACGGACATTTGCCGTGGACTTTGTAGAGTTTGTAGCTCTCAGCTCGAAGATAATTCTCCAACGCTACTAACTACTACTATTAGTTTGTGATGACTTTGACTGTTCACATGTTGTGGAGCACTACCAAATTAAATTGACTTGACAACTGTGAGGGAAAGACAAAGAAATGAATGACAAAAACAGAAGCTTACCAATAACTGATGGCTTTTGTGTAACATTTCACAGCATCATCAAATTGTTCCCTCTCAAAGTTTTCATTTCCTCTGAGTCTCATCTTCTCACTTTTCTGTAGGATGTAAAGAAAATGTATTTTGCGTTGTTGAAACATTGGTTCATATGAATATGACTGAAACAATGCATTTTCTATTACTGCTCACGAGTAAAATCACACATAAAATTAAAGGAGAGAGCCTGTGTTGTTCTCTGACAAAAATGTCTCTTAGCATTGAACAGAAGACATTGACCAGAGAAATTTCAGACACAACTACCCTTCCTTTCCTCAACTGGTCCCAGCACCACCTCTGTGGTTGGGAGAGCACAATGGTGCATGCAGAGAGTATTGAAACAACATGGGAGGACCGCGACTGTGTGCTGCGGTGAGCGTATTCTGTCCTTTCCGGTTACCTGTATGTCATGTCACAGATAGTCACAGAGGGCCTCTCTGCATATCTCTGTTAAACCCTGGTAATTTTGGCTGTATTTTTCACAACAAGCACTTTTTTTTACCTTGTAGATTGTTACCGTCTCTGGTTCTGCTTAAGTTTAGTTGTCTTCCTCTAATTAGCAATCCTTCCAATTTTGCTTTATCATTCAGCTATGGCTTCTCTCTCTCCATTATCATTATCATATCATTTATGATTGATTTTACATCTGAGTGTCACATGGATACGTTGTGTTTTACTGGAACCTGGCTACGCCCCAACGAGTGCGTCAGCCTAAATGAGGCCACTCCTCCCAGTCACGTTAACACTCACATTTATTGAGACACTGGCTGGAGAGGTGGGGTTGCATCCATTTTCAACTCAAGCTTTTTAATCAAACCTACTCCTAAAGCTCATTACAACTTCTTCGAAACCCTTGATCTTACTTTGTCACACCCTAACTGGAAAGCACTACAACCCATCTTATTTGTTACAGTGTACCGGCCTCCAGGCCCGTACTCTGAGTTTCCAGGTAAATTTTCAGAGTGTATATCATGTTAAGTTCTCAAGACAGACAAGGTGATTATGGTAGGTGATTTCAATATTCAAGTGGATGTTGAGAATGACAGCTTTAGCGCTACCTCTCTTTCACTGCTGGACTCTATTTGCTTCTTTCAAATTGTAAATAAACCCACCCATCTTCTTAACCGCACTCTTGACCTTGTCCTAACGTACCATATGTAGTTGAGCATTTGGTGGTTCTCCCTCAGAATCCTGCTCTATCAGACCACCTCTTAGTAACCTTTGCATTCCTTCTTCAGGATTACACACCACTGGACAAAACTGTTATCACTAGTTAAATATCGGACGATGTTGCAGCTAGGTTCAAGAAGGCAATTCCATCGGTGCTTTGTCTCACTCCAACAATGGAGTCCTTCCTTAGTCTCAATCCCCCTATTAAAGATCAGCGAGTTGAAAGCACTGCGCAAGCTCTCTGAGAATGACGCTCAATGCGACTCCTCCTCTAAAAAGGAAAAAGATAAAACAGAAGAGACAGGCTCAATGGTATAACCAACAGACCCATGGATTGAAGAAAACTCTGCAAAGACTCAAGCACTCCACTTGATTGGATGAATCTCGCTTAGCCTGGCAAGACAGCCTGAAAACCTACAGAAAGGCCCTCTGTAATTCCAGAGCCGCCTATTACTCCTCATTAATCGAGGAGAATAAAAATAACTCGACGTTCCTTTTCAGCACCTTAGCCAAGCTGACTCACGTCATGAATCTACAGACCCATGTATTCCAATAGATCTTAGCAGTGATGACTTCATGAGCTTCTTCAATGATAAAATTGCGACAATAACAGGCAAAATCAATGATCTCATTCCCTCAAACATAGATACACAGGTTTTAACCTCAGGTCCAGGGCCCTTGCAATCGGGTCCATTTCTAGACAGCTTCTCCCCTTTCAATCATCCTGTATCAACCAAAATGATTTCCTTAGCTGAGCCCTAAACCTGTATGTTAGACACTGTTCCAACGGGCCTGCTCAAGGGTGTCTTTCCCTTGATAGGAACTCTTTTACTAAGCACGATTAATAAGTCTGAATAAATTGGCTATTTATAACAGTCTTTGAAAGTTGCAGTGACTAAACCTCTTCTTAAAAAACAACTCTTACAACAAATAGCCCTTCATATCACTCAACATCTCTTCAGTCGCTCTCGATTCCAACGTGTCGGTGGTGACTCCTGGTCGACAGGATTGTCAATTGATAATACTGAAAAAAGACGCACTGAAACAACATCAGCTATTTTAAATTAGTGAAAGAAAAGTGACCATATCTTCAGAGAATTTTGCGAATCTAGCATTGTTCATTGAGAGAGAGAAAAAAGTTCCACATACAAAATACGCTTAAAGGAGGAGAGACTATGCTCAGAAAAGCCACAGTCACCAAGATTGCCTCATTGTGCATGGGCTTAGTCTTCCGGCATTTCAATGGATCAGAAATCTATCTTTGAATTTATGTGGGAGATACTTGCCAATAACAGAAATGTATTTAAGGAAAAGTGAAGAATCAGTCTAAACATCTGGGCATCAAAACAATGGAAATGTGGTGATGAACTCAAAAAGTGATCGCAGAAATGAGTTGGGTCTCTGTATGTTACTTAATCCTGGAAAGCACCTTGAGATAACTTCTGTTATGATTTGGAGTTATACACATAAAATTGAATTAAATTGAATTGAACTGAACTGAATTGAATTGAATACAATATCTTACCTCTTTAAGGTCATCAGCTGGCCCTGCAAATAGTGTGCTCAATGTTTTCTTGGTGTTTAACCCCATAATCTGGATAAAGCATGCGACTAATGGGATAAAAACAAGTGATTAATATCAACACAAAATTTGACATGGGATCTAGCTGTATACAAGCGTTCACGTGATTCTTAACAATTATTTTTGAATTCCGTGACATCCACCCAAGACTGGATTTTCACAGTGGGTTTGTTTATGATTTCCAAGTTTGTATCATAGCTTTAGAGAAAGTAATTTGTGAAGTTCTCTTACACTGTGTGAATATATGATGCACAGCGACAAAACAGGTATGTCTATCGCCAAAATCCTGCATGCGTTGATAAATGCCTGGCTCTCCGTTTCTCCCCAGCCATTGCAAAGTATCCTCCAGAACTTCGGTAGAACCCTCTGTGTACTTGCTCAAGCTCTATGTAAACAATACATTTTAATGCCCATGGCAATTTGGTTAAACATGCAACGAAACTTCTGTGGAATGAAAATAAAATGTTTCACTAAACTTACCATATTAAGCTTATTGCTGAGCCACACCACTTGCTTTGACAGCTTTTTGTCTATCTAAAGAGAAAACAAATCAGCAAAACATAATTATGGACTGGCGTGCCAAATGTAGCTAAATAAATGCATTCTTTCCTACCACCACCACTGCCGCTTCTACTACTAACTTACTTGACCGATCCTGTGGAAAAAACACTGCACGAGATGAACAGAGACCTGCTAATCATTCCAGGCGGGATAACGAGCAGCTCCAGGTATTGGATCTGGTCATCAACAAGCCATTCAAGAATAATTTGCATAGAAATTAAACGGAGTGGCTCCTAGCTGGTGATCATGACCTAAGTCCACACTTGAAAAATCAAGAAGCCTACAGTTGGTGTTTTATTTCTCCTCCTAGTGCATGCCCTTCTCGTTGCCATTTGTAGCATCAGAAATTTTGAAGGGACCATAAACTGACAGAACAGACTGACCAATAGTGAGAGGGGTGAAACAGAACAAGGAAAACTTACAGAGATTTCATCGAGGGATCTGAGAATTGCTTCCAAAGTTTCAATTTTGCGCAAATGGTTCAGACTTAAATCTTCACCATCACTGGGGGAAGAAAATAGACATAATTTAGTCTTCAAAGACTGAAAACAAAAAGCAGCATGATAAAATGAAACAGGTATTTACTCCAAGTTGATCAGGCCTATTCTTGCAGCCCAGCGTGTTATCATGTTGGACTCTTTTGGCTGCAAAAGTACTGGACACCAGAAAGTTCGAATTTTCATCTGCTGAACAGCCTCCTTTTTATAGATGTCATGAACATGGCTCCATCGCTCAGAAACTTCATCTGGAAGACAAGACATATTCAACATATCCTTACTCAACCACATCTGTGGGAAACGTTAATCATTTATGTTCATGACTTTAATCCAGAAAATGCCCTTTCTAGTCTAGGTAATGGCTTATGTGTGGATGTTAAGAGGATATGAAACCTTTTAAGGACAATGGATCACGTGAAATTCTGAAAAATACTCAAATGAAAAAGCAAAAATCAGCGTAAAAGCAAACGCCCATGGGCCAAATAGGGCTCACCGGGTCATTTTCTGTGGCCTGTAATGATTGCCTCCATATACTGTAAATCTATGCTTCCCTGACGTGTGAAACTACACAGCAACTACGTTTCTCACAATCATGTTGATTACATTACTAGCAGAGTGCCAGAAGATGTGTACGGCAGGATTCACTTCTTTAAATGTCACCAACCAACATCGTAACTAGTTGATTAATTGTTAACTGATGATTTTTGAATAATTCAAGTTTCTTTACCTGATACATTACAAGGATATACATCACAATGAGCAAGGATCTAACATTTTTGCATTTGTGCAAATGCTAGTGTATGATTTGTAAATTCAATAGCTAATCAATTGCCAGTACTGAATATTTTTAAACAAGTAGTTACAGTTTACATTAAATGAGATTCTTATCTCTTTTATAATTGCAACTTTTATCTCACCCTCTAAGGGCAACCACTATGCTGATGTGGCCCTTGGTGAAAATAAGCAATGACACCCCTGTGTTACAGGCTAAAAAATGAATAATAACATTTTGTCCATGGGTCTGATGCCTCTGCCTTTGCCAGAACTCTGTAACATCTTCAAAAACTTCTACCAAATTGTAGACACTGCAATGTCTACAATTTGCGCAGTACTCACAACAGTACAACAGTACTCACTTACCCTTTTCATGTAAGTGTTCCACACTGTATATATTAATACTAATAATTCAAGCTTTATTGTCATATGTACAGTATATAGAAACAAGTTTCCCTGTACAATGAGATTCTTACTTGCCGCGCTGCACGAAGAGAACAAGCAACATGGGCTAGCGAACATGTCGCCTTGAGGGGCGCCATGCAGATAGGCGTGTCGGCATTAGGGGTCTTGCCTAAGGACCCTTACTGGGTGTTTGCCCTGACAGGGATTCGAACCCCTCTCAAGCGTCACAGTCAGTGGTCTTAACCACTGCACTATCCAGCTGCGGATAGTGCAAGAGGATATGTTACATGTTAAGTTTGGCAGAGTGAACAACGTTCACACAGCTATAAGGATAAAGATGGCCATGCACCTTTATAATAAAAGAGAATATCTGGGCTGACAATAGAATATAAAAACTCCAAAATATGCAATTAAACTAATGCCGTGATGACTACAAGGGCTTACCTGGAGATTGGATAAGCAACATCCCACCAGATTCCTTATGAAGAAGTGTCTATTTAGAGAGAGTGATTCATAAGTTAAACACAGCAACTTGAGTATTTGTACCAAATCGTTGGTGACCTGGCAAGAAATTCAGTACAACCTGCTCATGTGGGATGTCTCCAATATCAATACACTCTGAATCCGAGTTAGAATCTGACATTTTGTCCAACCTGAAAAACACAACACAACCGTCGCAATCTGTTCTGTTCTTCTATTTGACAATTCAGATACAAATTGTATGGCATTGTGTTATTTTGAAGTTTATGCCATTGAAACATAAACACAAGCGTGACGATTGATGTAGTGCAGGGGTGCCCACACTTATTTGGCTTCCTAGCTACTTACAAAATGGCCAAGTCAAAGAGATCTACAGTACCTCCTCAAGAATAAAAATGAATAAGGTTCAAAATAAACGGGGTGATTCTACTTGAACTGGTGCAGCATTAGCTGTCTTAATGTCAGTGGTGTAGCCGGTGGGGAAAAACAAAGACCACTTTGGTTATGAGAGTATTACAACTCGATGGGCAAGTCTGTTTTAACATTGCAGTCTGAATGGTAGTGGCATAGCGGCTGACACACTGCATGCAAGACCAATTGCACGCAATCCCACAACATACTATTGTGGCAATCCCACAACATACTGTTCAGCCAATGAAGACTGTGCATCTTAGGAAGAAAACATTGGCAGTCAAGAGAATTTGAGAGAAACTAGAGGCAACAGAAAGCGACATGTCTAAAGAAATACAGATAGTAAGGGAGGGAGGGAGAAAATAAGGACGATGGAGATAGAAGTAATCAGTGAGTCAGATGGATGAGACAGACAAAGAAATAGAAAAATAGGGGGCAAATGGCCCTCTACTGATAAAGACGTTATAAAGCTGAAATAGAGCAATTCATCCGTAATGGATACATTGGGCATAGGATGTTTGAGACAGGACTTCAAGGTATGGGGGACAGAGGAAGATCAGAGAGAGTGTTCATGGATGTACTGTAGTTACAGAAGATATGAGGGCAGAGGGTGTTTCAGTGGATGATTAGGGAGCAGAGGTAGGTGAAGACAGATGATTCACTGTGGCGACCTCTGCACAGAGCAGCCAAAAGAGGGGGAATCCAAAGTAGACCGAATGGTTACTGTTCCTACTTTCCACTAGCAACAGTTTACCAGTGTGTCTAACAAACATGTTAACAACCCGTGGGACATGTTGAAAGTGCCACGGTGAAACGTCGTTATGAGACACTCAATGAGAGACTGAGGCAAACCTCGTTGCTTTTAAAGGTCTATCATCGTTTCTGTCGTGTCGGTCACAAATGCCACACGCATCGCATAGATCAGCTTCTTTCAATAACCGGTAGTAAATCGGAGGAGGGTCGGGGAGGTAGGCGTGGGCTACACAAAAAAGAACTGATGCATGTCTTACCTCCGCTAACTTTCGTTTTCTGGGCTTCGCAGGGCTGGGGCAAAATATTTGAGTTACTCTCCCCGTGCGGAAGTGAGGCAAGGATACGATGTTTTCCTGTTGTGACGTAATGGTGCGTCACGCCAATATGCTCTCAACATGATTTCACAGCTGTATTTCAAATGAGATAGGAGCGCTATTTCAAAAGATGCACAATATTTTGCTTAGCAATGAGGTATTTAAAAAAGATAATAATTTGTTTTTTTTCAGAGTTGCGTTAGAGACCACGGCACTGACTTCAGGTTTGTCCTCGCTCATCATTGGAAACGACAGGAGGATATAATTGCGATTTTTCAATAAATCAACACGCCGTGCCGCATAAATAATCTAATATTCTCCATTTGCAAATTCATCTACATCACACAATGTTCTCCGGATCCCATCCATTGGCTTTTCCTTTTATCCTTTTCATATTTGTCAAACTCAAGACCCGCAGGCCAAATATGAAATTGTGTTAATATGAGTATATAAGTCTATTCTTCTTTTAAGCATATATTGACCCTTAAAGTACATCTCCCTCAATGCATGTAAATTATTTTACCCACAAAGTGACGGTATTCCGTCACTATGTTGTTGTGCATGTGTGGATAACTCATGGCTCATGGGTCACATCTGGACCACTATTGTATTTTGAGTGGCGCATGGGCGCTGAGAGATTGTCTCAATTGTAAGTACAGTACATTCTTTAGGCTGTGTGGCAAAACTACATCTCTCACAATGCATGTGACCCGCAATGAATGTCGATTGCATTACCCAAGAAGTGACAGCTACCCGCCCCAACTTTATCAGCACATTGAAGGTAGGAAAATTATTGAAGCAGTAAAGGATGAGGAAATTGCCCAAGCCTCAATGTTGTTTTCTCGGGGTGTATCTGTTGCTGTGCTTAAATATACCGTGTATGCTGAGAGAATGTGACCATTTATGCCCCAACTAGTCACACCCTTTTAAATAAATCTGACAAGAGAGATAACTTTGCTTTTTGTATGTCTTTTAAAGGATAAATTGACCATTCACATCCTGCCTATGATAAGATACAAACATGAGATGACATGCACCCATGCAAATACACACAAGTACAATCATCTTCACAAAAACCATGTCTGCAGTACAGGAGGGATTCCGGAGTGTGGCGGCTGTATGCAGGGATTGTGTCCTTGAGTGGGTTGACAACCCTTGCTTAAGGGCACTTTGGTAGTGCTCAGAAGGCAAACAAGACAAAGAAAAACACATTGCTGCATGTTGAAGGATTATTTATTGTAGCCAATAACTTTCTTTCCTTTTCTTGAAAAAAAGGAGAATACTGTATTCATTTTGGCATTAATGGAATTGCCTCTCAATCAAGTTAATGAAAAAGAGGAAATACTGTCTAAATACTGACTGAATTCACCTGCAATATGAAAAGCAGGAGACTGCATATTATGCTGTTGACACTCAAAGTTGTTGTTTCATCGGAGTAAAAGAAAATGTGCACTGGATTGTGCAGGCAATACCCTGACAGTACATTCTGCTGATTCAATATAACACCAGCATAATGTAAGTTCATGAACGTGACGTCCGATAGTACTCTCATTAATTGAGGTACTTGGATAAGACATAAAACATAAAACACATAAGGCATGCAGTGATCAGTTGAACTTGGAGATGTTCTCAAAAAACACGAAATGTTTCCAAAACAAGATTAGACCTGGACGAGAGAGAATCTTTAGAGAGGTACGATAATTTATATCGAATGTTACGGTGTGACATGCCCAACAGCAAAGTAATGATTGAGGAGCACACTGAAAGTGAGGCAAAGGTCCAGATCCCAACAGAGTGCGCAAATCAAGGCTCTCAATTACAAGTGTTTGGAAAAGTCCAAACCGGCAATAAATCATGCGGTGCAGGCAAACTGGGACAGGAACATAAAATCATTGACTTTCCTTTCGTGGACGCAAGAGGCAGCAGATCTTTCCCTTCCTTGCAAACCAGGCGAATTGAGCAGTCGAAGAAGAAAATACAAGCGTCTATATGTGCAGGAGTACGATCGAATGGCGACTTGCAATGGAGCAACTGTCAGAGGCTTCATAAAATGTTGATAACATTGTGTTACGTTTACATGTGGGTGCGCTTCCATAAGTGCTACTCACTGTTAATTCGCAACAGGCTGTGTAGACTGATCCGCTCCAGCTCAAGCTTCAGTTTCTGTCTGTGCTCAAGCCCCGCCAAGGCACCGGGGTCCGGACATTGCCCTGGGCCGCCCTCGCTGGAGAACGTCTTCCTCCAGCTTGGAGACAGGGTCGTGCACGAAACAAAGCCCCAGGTCAGACAACAGCACTTATGCTCCATAATGACAGGAGTATTGGGCATGGCCCTTGTCGAGTGATCGATAGGTTCTAGAACTCCGCCGAGCGACGTAAAGGCAAATTGAATGTTGCAGAAATGCAAAAGATATGATCGGGAGAATCTCACGAAAGACAAGTCATATGGAAACCATCGCGAGTTTATTTCGTGATGGAGGACCACGTTACCAAGCATAGGTGTCACCTCGGAGGAAAACCATTACCATTGACGCAGCCTCCACAGTCCATTGCCCATTATTATTCACTATGTGATCACTAGCTGTGTCTGTCTCAGCTTCTGTCTCATATTGACTGTGCTGAGTGTTTTATTAAGTGTCTCATCCAAGCCAAAGAGCAGATTTAAACCACATTATTTTGTATCTAAGATAGTAATTCTGCTTTTCACTGTATAACATGCTACAGTCATGTGTGGTCACTTAGGTTTCCAGGTGACACTGTCATCCGTGCAGAAAAGGGGAGGCAGGTGGAAAAAGAACCTTGAGATATGAAAGCATGCATTTTACAGTACATTAGTGAAGTCAACATGAGCAAGACAGACTATGTGAGAATGAGTGAAAGGCAGGTGGAAAGGTGAAGATTCAAGGAGTGTAGTTCATGAGGAGGGGTGACTTATAATACCTTGGGTCAATCATGAATGGGTAGTTCAAGTCTGGGACGGACCAAAATGTGTGTGGCGGTTGGACTGGTGGAGGGATTGGGTGAGGCATTTTTACCCCCTGCCGAAGTGCTCTTTTGCAAAGCACTAGACCCCTAACACTTTCTTTTCTGCTCGCTCGATATGGATGCCCATTTTTGTATGCGGTATATGTGTGTGCTAACTGTATATATATAAAATGTTGTCCCTCACCCCTCCTGGGGTGTTTTTTTTTCACCTCAAGCTGGGGTCCTCTACCGGAGGCCTGGGAGTTTGAGGGTTCTGCGCAGGATCTTAGCTGTCCCTAGGACTGCACTCTTCTGGACTGAGGTGTCGGATGTGGTTCCTGTGATCTGCTGGAGCCACTCTCCCAGTTTGGGGGTCACTGCTCCGAGTGCTCCTACAGTCCTCCCACGGGGACTACGCTAGCCTTTACCTTCCACATTCTCTCTAGCTGCTCTTTCAACCCTTGGTATTTCTCAACCTTTTTGAGCTCCTTCTCTCTGATGTTGGCATCTGCTGGTATTGCCACATCTGTCACTACCGCTCTCTTGTGCTCTTTGTCCACCACCACAATGTCCAGTTGGTTAGTCAGGACCTGTTTGTCAGTCTGGATGCTGAAGTCCCACAGTACCTTGGCCCTGTTGTTCTCTACCAACCCCTGTGGTATAGCCTATCGGGACTTGGGTACTTCCAGTCCATACTGGATACAGATGTTTCTGCACACTATCTCAGCGACTTGGTTGTGCCTGTCCATGTACACTGTACCAGCTAGCATCTTACACCCTGCCACTATGTGCTGGACTGTCTCAGGGGCATCTTTGCCCAGCCTGCACCTTGGGTCTGATCTATTATAGTGGATCCTGGCCTCTATGGCTCTGGTGCTCAGGGCCTGTTCTTGTGCTACCATGATCAGTGCCTCTGTGCTGTCTGCCAGTCCAGCCTTCTCCAGCCATTGGTAGGTCTTATTGATGTCAGCCACCTCCTCGATTTGGCGATGGATGTCATCCATGTACATTAGACGGCTGATTCAAAGCGTCAGGTAGGAGGAAACCCAGTGTTGAGTGATGTCTAGGGGTTCCAGACTTCAGGCAGTCTTTGTATGCAAAAGATTCTCCACAAAATATTGAAAAGTAAGATTTCATTTGGGGTTATGTTTAGTTGTCCAATTACTTTTGAGCTGCTGAAATGAGGAGTGTTTGTATAAAATTAGCTACAATTCTAACATGTTAAATCATATATTTTTGCTCAACCTCATAGTCTGCAATTCCATTCCGTTGTAGTTGTTTCATTTCAATCCAGTGTGGTGACATGCCGTGCCCAAATCATTGAGGTTGTGTCTCTGTCCAAATATTTCTGAGCCTATACATATACCAGTATTTTTATTTGTATATCCATATCAAATTAAGTGATTAAGTTAAGTGAAAGATAGAAGAATGGTCAAAATGAGAGGGAAATTAAGATGTTGTGAAACCTGCCCTGATGTATGGTTTGGATACTGTGGCTCTGTTTAGGACGCAGGATAAGGTCAGACAAGCAAGGTTGAGATGATTTGGACCTGTACAAAGGACAGACAACGGATTTATCGGACCAAGGATGTGGAAATTGGAGCTGCCAGGTTGGAGATGGGGCTAGCTCGTAGGAGGAAAACAAGCCCTCGTGAAAGCTCTGACCACAGTTAGGAAGTGGCAGGGGAAAGCGTACTAAGTATTGTGCAATAATCCCTGTGCATTTCTGTTCACGAATGATGTTTGTAATGTATGTGTATCTGTGACTTATTTGGCCTTATTTTACACTGAGTTGACCACGCAATGATTTTTTTTTTAAGTCTCACAAACTACCACAGATACACCCTCCATCTTCATGTCCTCTTTCATCACACTCCTTCACCCTCTGTGCAGTCTTTCTACAGTATGTTCCTGTGGCCTTGCATGACGAATTGTTTGGAGAGGGTGCTGCTGTCCAAAAGACAAGAAAGTCGGCTGCAGATGACAGAGATAAAGATGCCAAGGTTTTCATTGGAAGAAACAAGGTTGGGTTTAAAAAGGTTTAGAAATGAGCCAGTGTTTTTGCAGATAAGCATAGTGAGGCAAGATTGAGATGGTTCGGTCACGTACAGATGCAAAAAAGAAATACATTGATTGACCGATATCTGATGCAGATGTTGAATCTATATTCATGCACAAATCAGCCTCAGAACAATGTGTGAAAATCAATGGACAATGTTTGTACAAACGCAGTTGGTATGAGTTTGTGTTACTGCTTGGCCTGTAAATGTAATTGTTGTCACATTCTTGATGGCTGAAAAACTGAGGTTACTGAAATTTTGTGAAAAAACATGTAAAAAGGAACATGCATCAAAATGACCGCAAGAATAAAGATCTTGTATACAAAATAATGGTCGTGATGACCTCATCGCTACTGCCCACAGTGCAGTGATAGCAATTTCTTCTGCTTAGCAAGGGTCATTCATGAAACTGTAGGTGGTGTGACTGAGTCAAGTGCAGAGGTAGGGCGATGGATGTGGCAAAAGCAAACAGCAGAGACCTGGGCTTGTTATCACATTTTTTACACTCCTGTGTATTTCTTGGGATCAGTATATCAGATTGCAAAAACATGTGTACCAGATGAAAGACTAATGTCTCATTTTCATCGTCATTTTCATATCTCATGTCAATGCATAGTTATAGCCAGTCCAATAAAGAGTGTGCACTTGTGACATGTTACCCCTGCCCTGATAGGGTAAGTTGTCACACCCTATGGGGTAAAATGTCACACTCAATTTTGCAACAAATGCAACAAGGACAAAATAATTGTTATGGTTCTTATTTTACTTTGAAGTCAAAACAATGACAATTAATTTCTGGTCTACACTACAGTTTTGTTTTTAGCTGACATCCATTTTTTACACATATAAAGTACGCACACCATGTCATACAGTAAGGGAGGGTGCCAAGAGTGAGGGAGCTGCCCATTCTTAAAGCACCCCTGAGCTGGTTGGAGGACAGGTGCCTTGCACAAGGGCACCTCTGCAGTGCAGATGGGGCAAACCGCAGTCCCTTCAGTCACTAGCCCAACCTCCCTAGTCGTCAACAGGAGTTTAACCGGCCTGTTGATCTCGAGTAAGCATGTCATCCTGTAGCTTACTTTGATGAAATTCCAGTACATGTCATGGGAGAACGTCCTGACACAGAGTCAAGTCAAGTCTAGTCAAGTCATCAGTGAGGAAGGTTCCTCTATTTGATTAATCCGCTCTGTTAGAAAATGAATTATTTTCTCCTACAAAAATCTACGATTAATATCACAAAAATGTAATCAGTTTGACCAAATTCAACTTGACTGAAAAAAATGGATGTCAATGGATGTCATGTGTTTTGGATTCAGCAATGCAAAAGGGTCCTAATTCATTTGAAAAAACATATACAACTTTAATTTTTTGTTTTTCGGTAACCCAGTGTTATCGTTGCACTTGAAAAAGTAATTGAGTCAGGACACTGAACAAAATGAACTGTGAGAGTTTTTCGTGCGTCTTCCTTTGGAGGTTCAGAATCTTAAACCTGAGCCATTCTTGCCAGCATGACTAAAATCGCCAGCATGACTAAAATCAGGGCTCTCCTCAGTGTGACGAAAGGTCATATTCAATGGTGTGAGAGTAGCCAAGAATCAGTCCTGTATCTTTTAGTTTTCCAATCATACTTTGTGCATCTTAGTCATTATGAAATGGCATCATCCCAAGCGAAAGACTGAGTTGCTTGAGTGACGAGCAAATGCGACAAATGTCAATGACCAATGACAAATAATTTAGCCCCATCAAATTTTCCAGGTTTGATAACAAGATCACAGGCCTGTCTGCCGTGGAGTGAGATTTTGAGTGTGAATGTCCCTGTATTTTCGCCCGGGACTGGCGACTGGTTGAAGTTGAGTTTTCACTCTAGAGTGTAGAGCAGGGGTCGGCAAAAGAGCCATATTGGACCAATAAAGCAGAAAACAAATCTGTCTGGAGCCACAAAAAAATTAAAAGCCTCATATAAGCCTTTTTGATTAATTTGATTTTACGGCATTTCATTTTTAAAGCATTGGAAAACTTCAAGAATATTTGTGTCATATATTTCCTCCCAGAAAAAACATATTAAAATAAAAAAAATGTATATTTTCCCCCCATCTTTTCCCATTTTCAAATATTTTTGAAAATGCACCTGGGAGCCACCAGGGCGTCGCTAAAGAGCCACATGTGGCTCCATTGCCACTGGTTGCCAACCCCTAGGCTAGAGGTAGCAGCTCTCATTGCCAGCCTTTTCTCCCTTTTTCTGCCAGTTTGAGATATAAAATGGCAGAAAGAATGCACTGGACTGACGTCCATAGGACCTGCTGTTTTCTTCAGCTCTCTCGAATACCTGTTTGCTTTTCTTGAAATAACAGACTCAACTGAACTAGAAAAAATAGAAAGTATTGGTTCAAGATGAAGCTTAAAGCAGTCTAGAATGTGGTCAAAGTTTCTAACAAGAACTTGAAGATCCATTTATAAACACTCAAACAAAACCTGACAAACAAATTTCCTTCCTAGTCAGGCTTTTCATCCGAATCACCCTTCTGGCACACATGGACTGATTTGCCAGGGGTACAATCTTCGTGGGCCCACCTTTTGCCCAACATGCAATGCACCCAGGATTCTCCTGGTCGACTGTTTCCAAATTTCGCTACACAGACTAGGCACAGGGACACATCTCCTTCTGTTGAGTCATCTGAAGATTTTCTTTTCGTACACGCCCTTTGTCTCTTTCCTGTGCTTTGCCTCTTTGGAGGTTTGGATTTGATTGCCTTGCGTTTTTTTGAATAGCCTGTTTTGTCTGTGCGCCTGCCTTTCAGCTTCACTTGCCTCCTTCACGGGTGTGTCACTGAGAATAGTTTGTCTGTTTTGTGGCATGTGACGACCTACACCAAGATCACTGAGACATGTTGCCCCAAAGCACCTTATCTGCTAAAGGTAGCTCTACCTTAAAATTAGCTCACAACAAAACAATGGCTGAGATATGACAGGATGCCTTAATCTCTCCTCTTATAAATCCACATGTCATTGTGAAAATTTTTATCTGAAAGGAGGTTACTTTGAAATATGAGCTTGAATTTTTTTTACTTCTGGATATTTGAAATGGTTAAATGATACTCACCTAAACTCACCATGTGCTACTATATGGTCAAACAGGACATGACATCAGACAATGAAAAGGAACAAAACAAGGATTCCACTTTTTAGTTGCCCACTCCAGTGGGGAAGATAATTGCATTGACATTGAGTTCCATCCTGTGACTTATGTTTGTGTGACTAATTCCTGAGGACTAATTTTTGATAACTTCTAACAACAATGCTTGTTTTGTTGTTTGTGCTATCCCTAGGCATGTGATGACCTCAGCAAATGGACTTCGTTGTCAGGGTCGTCTCTGGTCCGTGGTTCAGGAGTAGAAAGTATTTCATTCATCATAGAAGCAGCAGGACACAGAGCAGGCTTCTGCTCTCCTCGCACTTCAAATAAGAGAGTAGGCTTCGCACATCACACAACAAAAAGCATAGTGTCCAAGATTCCCTTACACGGGATTGTCATACTCTTGACTGCCAGTGCCAAACTCATGGCCTGTGGACGAAATGCAGCCCGCTGCATCATTTTATGTGGCCTGCAAGTGCTTCAATGATTGTTTCAATATAACTCCATCTTTCATTTAAGCCTGCATTGACCCACAAACTTCACCACCCACAATGCATGTGAATTGTGTTACTGGCAAAGTGTCAGCAGCTGTGGTCCGACAAGATGTACACCAGAAACACCAGCGCAGACCAAGTGAAGGAATTAGCTTGTTATCTTGTTAAGGGATTGTCAATTGGTTATTGTTTATTATTTGTGGTTTCTTAAACACAAAGATTATATTTACACATAGATATACATTGTAAAAATCTGAGCAAAGACCTTACAGTTTTAACATCTATGCCAGGGATGTCCAAGCTTTTTTAAACACGGGCCAGATTTTATGACGTAAATATGCCCAAGGGCCAATTGTCTCGTGCTGTCGTCCATGAGTCGTCGGCGTCCTATCTTGACAACACATATTCCAAAGATGTTGTGAGGTAGTACAGCAAAATTGTTACTGTATGTCATCAGTGAAATGAATCTATTGCACTGAATTATATATCATATACTGTATATAAGTTCCCTCAGTGAGCAAAAAACAGATTAAGCTTTTGGACCAACCAATGTATAAAGAAAATTCTGAATGTCAGCATAATGTCATCACCATTGCTCCCTTTGTTTGGGAAAGGCTTTAGTTTGACATCACCTGTCAAACAGAAAAGTGAGGATGAGTGACATTCTGTCAAGCCAGGCAAGGACGCAGGTTCAGTCACAAATGGTATTTATTGTCCGTTCTCTAGAATCCAGAGGAAGCTAGTGGACAAAAGGCTAGAAACTAAAATCTCACTAAACTGAGGCTAGGACAAGAACTATTGAACTGAAAATCGCTTGAGCTCTGGAGGAAGCAAAACCAGCAGATAATAATATGCAAAACATCAAACTGAAAGTCACTCCCACAATGGGGGGGTACCAAAAGGCTATCGAAGAACTAAGTATGAGACTAAACTCAATCTTAGATTATGAACAAAATCACTTCTTGGACTAATGCCTTAGCTCCGAAACATGACTACAACTTATGACTAATCACCGAAAACGCTCACTTGGAGTAACATGACAAATCTGGACAAGGTAGAGACGAGGGCTGTGGTGAATATTGTGAAGGGGCGCTGGTATAGACGCAAGAAGATGAACACACTGGCACAGGACAGGGGGAGATGCAGACTATTTGAAGGTTAAATGACCTCAGTTGAGAGGAGACTTACTATTCACAATAAAAGAGAAAGTAACAAAAGATGGAGACAGGACAAAACCCCACCTTGACCATATAGAATGTGTGAGAAATTGTTCCAGTCAGACATATGGCAGCAACAAAAAAACTAATCTAGCTAACAAACCAAGTCTACAGGCAGACTTTACAGTAATCAAAGACAGGATGTTTGCCTGCTCCTATTTGCTTGTTCACAGGCTGATTCTGCGAGCATGTTGTCCAAATGCTTATGTCTGTATTTGCTTTGGTTTACTGGTTTTGGTTTGCTGACTGCAGGATTTCTCTCTGCCCCATTGTTGGGCTTGTATATGTTTATCTTTTATTTAATTTACTCATAAATCAAGAAATAGCGTCTTTGTATGTGACCTTTCCAATTTGTGTTGAGTCTAGGGATCAAAGCCACACTGGTTTTGGTCTCAAGATTATGTCAGCACTAGGAGATGACATCTAAGTAATGGAGTCATCCTTCAAAAAGATTGCGACCCAAGGACCTTTTCCCTGATAAGTGACAGAAATAAAGCTTTAGGATGAAAAAGAAATACAGTCAATGCACCTCCGATCCAATGTACCTGATATGTAACATTTTACTCAGATTAATGAAGTATATTTGATGCTGATGCATGTTGTTTCAGTAGATAGAAGTATCAAGGTAATTCGGAGACTGTTAATATCTTAAGTGTGTGTCTGATGTGCCCACGTAATAGCTGGGGTCTCTGTTGTGTTCAGGTCCTCAAGTGGTCTGAATACTGCGTGCCTCTGGCCTGTATTCCTGGTCAGCCATTCCGAGCAGTGGCTCATACCAGTGTGGACAACTACGCACAGCTGGGAGTTGCTTTTCTAGAGGATCGTCTTCAGTTCGACTGTGACCTCCTGCCTTCAAAGTTAATCCGTATGCTCCCTGAATTGATAATGATAATTTTTATTTTGTCGTACATAATGTCAATGGTATGCTTTGGCAGGTACTGTACTTTGTGGTCCATGTGGAGAATTAATGTCCAAATACAGAACATTTCAGGAAACTCCCTTTGCTGGAGTTTTATATTGTTATTAATGATGTTGGTAGTTTAGGTAGGTAGGTTCTGAACTGACCCATTGATCTGTTGAGCAAGGAAATTTAAAGGCCCAGCAGAGACACACATACTGTGTTTTCCAGAGTTTAAGGTACACTTATCTTTGTAGTTTGGTTGGGGATGCAACTTATACTTATATGCAACTCATACAATCAATTATTTAAGATATATTATTTTGCATGTTTGTTATCGTCACACTGACAACCGTGCTAGGGCACTCAAGGCCTGCATACCAGTATCTACCACTCCTGTACCACTAATATTTTCAGCATTACGGTAATGTACAGGTACCCCATTACGATGATTTAAGCATCGCCTCCTCTTCTGCGCAGAAAAGGAAGCAGCGCTCCATCTACCTCTGTAGTTGGCAATGTTGTTCAGAAGTGACACAGACGATAAGGAATTTGATGGATTTCATGATTTGGAGTGAGATTGAGGGATTGGTAAACTTGTTAGCTTGTTTTAATGCTTTGATTATATGAATAATTGTCATGTTAACATACCAAACGTGTATTCAGTTTGTTCTCTATGCTCCATGTAGCTGAATAAGTATCAATGAATTATGCTACCATGCTGTACACATGCTGAGCCTGATTTTCTCTTTGCTATTGTTATTACTAAGACTTGTCTTTCAAGATGAGATGTCTGCTCTTGCTCTCGGATTTTGAAAAAAAATTAACTTTCAGTCCAGTGTGACTTGTGTATTTTTCTTCATGCAAATCCATTTATTGACTGGTGTGACTTAAACTCCAGAGTGATTTATAATCTGGAAAATACGGTACATTAAAAGATAGTCAACTGAAATCTTCAAGACAAATTAGATGTTTTCCTTTTTTAGGAAAAGGGCCATGACTAATGACTTTGTTGCATGTCTCCCAAGCTGTCCTGATACAAGAATCCAACCTGAAGAACCTGCATCAGAAGCAAAACAAGACATCTTTTCTGCTCTGTACCACCAAGGCTGAGTCAACTGCAGACGTCTGGAAAGGGAGCCTCTTCTGCTCACAGGAGGACAAGAGGAGAACAGAGGAGCGAAGAGGATCAGAGCCTCTCTGTCGCACCCAAAACCTAGTTGCATTGGATGTGGAGGACCACTCTCTAGGCAGTCACCATCACATGGAGGGTCATCATCTCCATTTATCCAGCTGCCATGAATGTTTAGAGCTTGAGAACAGCACCATACTATCCGTTAAATACGCCTCAGTTGAGAACATTCCTGACCTTCCTGATGATAATTTTCTTTGCTCTGATAGCACTACAGAATCTGCTGATGACTGTGACCATGATGGCAAAGTATCTGATGCAATTGGCGGATTTCACTTGAACAGCAAACCACCAAATGTCTTGGTGTACACTGGTGGCTGCCAGGAGCAATTTGAAACAATCCGACAGTTTTTAACACAGTGCATAAACATGGAACACTACACAGTCTACCACCTGCAACCACAGCAGGCTCAAACTGAACCCTGGCTGGACAACACAAGGCTCCTGGTTCTAGCAGAATCTGAAGATCTTACTCCCCAGCTCCAGACTTGCTTTCTCACCTACTTAAGCCAAGGGGGCAGAGTCCTGGGACTTTCCTCTTCCCTGTGCCCTGCTGGAGTCTCTCTGGAGCTCAGAGACAAGGGGTGTGGGAAGATCAGGCGTCTGAGTTTCACCAGAGAGGACAGTACTGAGATACAGCTGAGTGTTTTGGCCTCTGGAAAGGTTTTTGCCCGAGATAGAGAGGGTGGAGGGGAGGTGGAGCTTTGGGGGGAGCTCAAAAGAGAAGTCTGTGAAACGGAAAGAGATATGGCCATAGTGCGTGTAACACATGGAGAGGATGGAGGAGAGGCTGTCCTCTGCCAGGTAATAGATATACTGCTTCCGCTAAGCAAAACTCACTAGACATAAGGACTTCAAGACATTGTCCTAGTACTACGTTTTCAGTTAAACCACAGAGAACTGGTTGTAATCCCATAATAATTGTAATTATGATTACAATTGATTGCAGAGGATTTTCTCCTAATGGATTAATGTTCATGGGGGTTTCTGATAACAGATAGGTTTGGAACTTTTAGAGTGACAACTTGTGAGAAGCTCTAAAATATTAGAAAATGTATGCACATTTGAAAAGATGTGCAATACTCATGCCGTATTTGTTTCCAGGTGCACTTGGAAATATCTCCTGACTTTCCAAATGTACTGACTGAGGGCAATGATGAACCCGAGGACAATAAAGCACATCGCTATGAAGTCATGACAGAGATTCTCACCTCACTAGGCCTCAACTGCGACCAAAATCAGAGCCCAGCCACTAGTTCAGTGAAGCTGCTGCACACATGTCAGGTAGAAACAGTCAACATTCTGTCAGCAATGTGACTGGATATTTTACTTTTTATGCTTGTTTTCACGGTTATTGTGTTTTTGACAATTAATGTTTTAAGAGGACACACTGTTCACGTTTCATTGCAAGAGCATGGGTAGTGCTGGACTTAGCACTCAGTGCAGAGAAAGACAATGCCAAAACACTCAAGGTTAAGGGAGTCAAACAAAAGTATCAGGGCATCTACACTGGGTGGCAAATCTTAGTAAGACAGATAGCATGTTGATTGAAAAAGGAAGTGTGCCACAGTGCCCCAACCTTTATCATTTGTCTTACATTCACTGGTGCTGACCTCAGAGACAAGGTACTCTTAGAACCTTAAAAAAAAGGTTTAATCTGACAAATTATCTGATGTCCCACAAAGCCGTCGTCTGAAAAACTCAGTATATTGACATTGAAGGGAACTGAGATGTATAGAATGCAATGACAGAACATCTGAAATTTTAAGATTTTACTCCTTGTATTCACATTTAAAAGCAAGTAACAAAAAATAATCTGCGTGGATCCAACCAACACAGTTTGGGAGTGTTGCCAATACACTCTTAAGCAATGGAAGGGACATTGCTTCAGAAAACTGACATAGGTTTACTGTGTGTGTGCGTGTGTGTGTGCGTGCGTGTGTGCGTGCGTACGTGCGTGCGTGCCTGCATGTCTGCCTGCGTGCGTGTGTGCATGCATGCAAGAGAATCTGTAACCGAGTGTGGAATGGCACACATTTCCATGAGTGACAGATTGTTCCACGTATGAACTGCAGCCATTACTATGCATATTTCAGCACATATGGCAACATTTTGGATTGCTTATATATGGAAATGTATTAGTAATGGATGTAGCAGGTAGGCAAGCAGAGAGCCAGTCCAAACAGACGAAGGCATTGAAACACTTTTGATCAGTTGTCACAGTGACAGACAGCAACCAGTGCCACAGTACTGTCTTACAGGGAAACCTCACCTGGTATCATAGTATCGTCGCTCCAGTCAGCCAATATATTAAAAGAATTTTTTTTCCATACAGTGAAATTCACGTTTCTTGATTTCAGAGGATTCAATGATCAACATTCTAGAAATAACTAGATTTTTATCTTTGACAGTCAAGTTTTGTCCATTAACAGTTCCTTTGTGTCGGGGATTAGATGCACATAAATTGGACATGTGAATTTGAAAATTTGCCTGAAAAGTACATTTGAATTGGGCAGTCGAGCAAGTAATTCGCAAATTGGGAGCAGTGCACTTACTTCACAGGCTCTCAACCTAGAGTGATCAAGTCATGCGGTATACAGTATTGTCCCATTTTCATGCCCTTAATTAATTAAATCTCTGTTGACCCTCACCTACTGAAGCATTTCATCTAATGAAATCTCTCTGTCTCTGTCTCTGTCTCTGTCTCTCTCTCTCTCTCTCTCTCTCTCTCTCTCTCTCTCTCTCTCTCTCTCTCTCTCATTTCGAATTGAATTGAATCTTCACTGATGAGACGAATTTAAATTTTGGCATTACACACAGGATTGTGTTTCAATTCAACTTTTACATTCATTTCACATTTAGAATAGGCCGGCATGTTGTGTATTTCTGTTTTTAATGTGATTTTCAGGAAGGAAGTCTGATTGTCAAGCTACATTTAGCATGGCCCTTCAACCAATGGGTGGCAGTAGAGCTCCAAAGTCCATTTTGAACTGTCACATACTGGTACAGCAAATTTGTTTATGAGTTATCAATGAGAAAAGAAAGCATTGCATCAATCTACTCAGAGCACCTCCATGCCTTGTTAATTGAAGGGAACTTTGGCTGACTGGATTGTTTCCGTGGCAGCAGAGGATGCGAAGCAAAATGTGTTGTGTTATTATGTTATTGTGCCATTAAGCATTTATCAGCATTCATAACAGCATAATTTCATTCGGAATTTAGGACTTTTGTAGCAATTGTAGGACTTAGCAATTGTTGAAATTGCTTGTACTTAGAATTAAAACAAATCAATAGTAAAGTGAAATAAATCAGTAGTAAAGTAAAATGCAAAATTGCGGGAGGAACATGGGTGGTAATGTCTAAGGTGGCACTCAGGAGGATGACCAGTGAGAAATATCGATTTTTTTTCGGTAGTGCAAACCTGTAGCAGTGGGAGTTATGATTCAAAGTGAAGTTGAAACAATTGTTTTGGTGTCACAGAAAAGTAATGCTCAGTGCTAAGTTCGACCCAAATCTACTTAATTTGAAAAATAAAAAACTACAGCAACTCAACAATAATAGTAGTAACAACAATACTGTTATTACATTATACAATGTTTCCCAACCACTATGCCACGGCACACGCGTTCGAGCTAAAATATAGTCGCGCGAAAACTGTAACTAAATGTTTTGTGCCTCTGTGGGTCCAAAGTGATCTGTAAGATGTAACACTCAAATATACGGTAAATTAAGAAATAAAAATTCAGGCATACACTGAAATAATGAAAAAAAATTTCAGAGAGTATTTCAGTATATGATGTTGTCGAGAGACACAAATTGAAAGTATTACAGTTCATGTTATTTACACATTATCGCAATGGATTTTTTGGGCCAGTGCACTTAAGGTTGAATTGGTCTCTCTCTGGGGAGGCAGTGCTCAGTCTGCCTGGAGACCGGAGGATGGATGGTTCCAAGTCCCGGTCACGACACAATTGACTGGAGATTTGACTGGTGGCTTGAGGGACTAAAGTCTGCCTCCTAACCACTGCCCTTGAGCAAGGCACCTAATCCCCAACCAGCTCAGGGGCGCTTTCAGAATGGGCAGCCCCCTCACTCTGTGGAATTTCCCTTACTGCATAACATGGTGTGCATACCTCCATGTGTGTACTTGTAAGAGTGAAAACTATGTTATTTCCCCTTCAGGGTATTAATAAAGAGTACTCCTCCTCCATCTCCATTTGGACTCTCAGATAAATGAGTTTCTCATCTCTGAACTTCACCAATTTGTCTACATGATCGGTTACATTATTAATCACAGATTTTGTATAAGAAGATTTTTACGATTTAAGATGAATGTATTATTGCTATATTGATTGGTATGTATTTTCTGAATTAGACATTCTTCCAATGGATCACATAGAATGGACAACATAGTAAATCAGACTTACAGTGGCCGGTTTAATTGCAATTTTGCAAAGACATGATAAAGGTCATCTACAGTCATCCTGTGATGTATATTTTTGGTTTGAAACACGACACATAATTTCTATTGTAATTCTAATTCATATTTCTTTTTTCACTCACAGAATGTCGAAGTGAGATTCTTGAGGTGGCTACATACCCTTGTGGACCAAAGTGGCCTTCTAAATTTTTCCAAGCTGTCCTTCAGGATAGTGCCCTTCTCTGGTCTGCTGGATGGTCCATTCCTACCTGATGGCTGTCTGGCTTTGTTAACCGACTGTCCAGAGTCTTTCAGTTGTAACCACTTCAGTCTGCAGACTTATAGAGAGAACCTGAAGACCAGTGTACTGGGTCATACTGTCCTCTTTGCCGAAGTGGTCACCTCCACCATGGACATCCTAGAGGGGTAATATGATTCTTCCTCAGTCATCAAATATAGAAAAAAAATAGTATAAGTCAGCTTTAATACACATCTCACCAAAGGCCTCTGCAGAAATGTTAGAGTAAGTCCAACAAAGGTTTTGATTGGCTAACGCAAAATAAACAATATTATGCAAGGACGCAGACTAGTGTCCTTGCATTGTCTTCCCTTTAATGGAAAAGGGTAAGACGTATTTTTGAAACCCATACATTACTGCAATTTGTCTTGACTTTGATTTTGTAGGTTTTCGATTTGAGTTGAGTGTTTGGCATTTTATCTTACTTGCTTCTTTGGGAGTCAGACCCCCCATGCTTAGCCACAGCTTTATGTGGTGCAGTGAGAACCATTGTTATGAACTCTGTTAGCCTCAAGGAGATTATATTGATGGGCTCACATCTCTTGCTACATAAACCTCTGTGTGGACCTCAGGAGAGGTTAGGCAGGATGTTTGAGAGCCACCAGAACACCACCAGAACAACATCAGTTTGTGTGTGGAATAAAGAGCATCATCAGTGTCAGCCTGACAAAAGAATGATGGATTAATGGCGACATCGCCGTTGAGTACCTCAACATTCCTTCAACATCAGTTTTAAACACTTTAGGGGCCCCTTTACCAAGTCCTGTCTATTCCTTAGATTCCCTTTCTGTAGGGCTTCAAGGATGACAGATTGGAGGTGATGAATCCCACATCATAAAGATCCCATAGAGCAGGGATTTCAAACTCAAATCAGCAAACAATCAGCTGTTGGTATGGCCGATACGGACAGATTGGTCACAGAAAAGCCATGAAACAGACAGTGGGTCAGATAACCCTCATAAGAAGGACATTCAAGGGTCATCTTTTGGAGTTAAGCCTGAATTTGGGTCTTGTACAGTAACCCCCAGCTATCCACGGTTCTAAAGTTGCGAAATTGAGTATCTGCAAAAACATTTTGTTGAGTATCAAAATTCTAAAAACATACTAATTCCATGATAGCCGACAGCTGAGGCTGAATACTGTACGTATTGTGGCCACTCATTGAAATAGCCCACAGTAAGCCAGCAGCGACTGACCCAACTCGTCAGTTTGGGGTCAATGAAAGCACAATGCAATCGACTCCTAGTTGTGAGAAAGCGATTAGATGAAGTGAAGGACATGTGAATACCCCCCTGCTGACAAAAAGGTTCCCCACCCCTGTGTTGGGGAGTGATTTCAACGATGCGTCACTATACACTGTTTTCCACACCTGTGGGAAATTGGCGAACCGATCCCTCAAATGGCGGTTGTACTGCAGATGAATGCTTGCTAGTCAGATTTGTCATGGAGCCTTATTAGGTATACTCTGAAATGACTGCCTCGAACAGTATTGACTAATTTTGCATTCACTTCCATGCATTGTGCCCTGAAACCAAACTTGTCATAGTCTGGAATTACGCAAGATTTGATTCCTTGCGCAGATGTGACGAACACCAACCCCTGGAATGTCTTCTGCTATATCCATAAATCCTCTCTAGGGTTTTGCTGAGCATAGGTCCCAAACCTCTGGGTGAGGGACCAGCACTGGCCTGTGACTCAGATGATGCCGAGCCACACAGAAGAAAACTTAGACTTACACTACTTGGAACAAGTGTAACGAACAATGAGATTGCATAGCAACGAGTTTGCATAATGAACTTTCATTTCATAATTTTCATTATTTCTGGAATTTGTACCCATCTAATAAACTGGTCAGTGTAAATATTGTCTGACGTGAAAACGGTCTGTGGCGCAGTTAAGATTGGGGACCACTGTTATAGAGGATAGACACTTGGATAAGGGTTTTGGGGAAGTTCTCAACTCACTCATTTGGTCATGAGTCGGTTTAGAGGGGAGTCTGGACATTTAGAGGGGAGTCTGGACAAACCTTGCTAGCCTGAACAGTGTGGGGGAAATGGGAACCGGTCCAGTAGTCCCCTATGCGGAGCACGTACAACCCACACTAAGCAGAATTTCTTTGGCATCTTTTGGAGGCTGATACCAAACCTGAGTATACTTCAATATTGAGATCCTCTACTGCCAAAGCAGCAATGGAGTTGTGGTCTGAAGGTATCTCATGCTTCAAGGCTTTAGATGTCCCATCATGTAGATTGGGACCAACAGCAGGAGAATGGTTTTGCAACCATTTTCCCTGGATATGGTCACTACCACAGTCAAGTAATTCCCTTGGGTTCATGAAACATGTCAAAAAATTCTGAAGTCACTAAAAAATAGTTTGAAACTGTAATGTGATGCGAATCATTGTGTAAAAGTTGAGTGTAGACGCCCTTTCAGACCACCACTCTGGCTCTCGGGTTCATAAATTTGAGAGTCAATTACAGGGGCATCACATTATTCTACCTCTGGGAAAGTCCACTCCAAGGAACTGTAAAGGGGGCCAAGACCAACAATCATTCTGTAGATACAACAACATCTGATGTGTTAAATTGCAGCTGCTAGTTTGCTGCAGGCTTTGTCGACAACTGAAAAGTCATCATAAATAACTACACTGCAAGCCTCACACACTATTCTCTGCATACTGTCAAACTTGCAGGTTGGACCCTCTGCCATTTTTGCTTCACTGTAACAGTGACACCTTTTTACTAGTAACTCACAGCTCATTTAGCTTGGACACCATCGATGCCCCTCTTTTGATTCGGGAAGGTTATGTCACAGAAATTGAACTGGCACTGTCGTATGGAATCACAATTCAGTTGTGTTTACTTTTTTAAGTGCTGTTAAAAATTAAACTGGTTAACTGCTACACCTTTGCTGTCAACACATGTGCTGATTTAGTGTTAATAAAGACCTCAGAGGTAACATGTAAAAGTGATTTTAGGACTCTGAATATTTGCTAGATGATGTCAGCACTGATGAGGTGAATACATGAAGTTAGTCATGTATTAATGCAACAACAGACATATAATGTTTGTAAGTCTACCATTAGTCTGCATTGTAAGTAAAATTTCTATATCTAGATTTGGCGTGTGTATGCATGTGTGTATGCATGTAGTCAAACTGGAACTAATTTCCTGTGTGTGAGCTCTGTGCAACCCAGGCAGGTTGGGCCTCACAGACGTCTTTGTCTGCGTCTATGTGCGAGTGAAAGTGTGTGTTGATCAGCAGCAGGTGGGAGTGATTAAAACTGTCATAAAGTTTGAAAAATGGATGGTGGAGCAGCGCTGAGCTGATTGGAACAGACAGTGTTGTCATTAAGGTTGTATAAGAAGCAAAGCAGGGGAGCCTAAAAAAACACTAAGCTGTTGCTCCAGTTTGATTTCAGCATTAATATTAGAATTGCCAGATGTGCATCTGGAACATGTGGAATGAATGGTGTTATTTAGAAACACCTCTGTTAAGTTTCTGCAAGAGTTTGTCTTTGTTGTAAGTGTGATACTTAAGAATTGACATTTTGGTATTTCTACACTGGATAAAAGATGAGAGGGAACCTTTAATTTATGGTAAACAAAATAAACACAGATTTACTCAAGGTCAAAATACTGTAGTGACTTACCCAAGGTAGATATAGTGAGGAGGAATATCGATCTGCTTGCACTCTATAACTCCAACTCTATCCAAATGATATGGCTGATGCAGCCTGTGCAGAGAGTGTATCTGAGCCTGGGATGTGGGCAGTGAGGGCCTATGCAAAAGGGATTGTAATGTCCTAAATTCTCAGTTATGTTCTGACAGGCAACATCAATCACAGCGCTGCAAATCTGAGTGCAGATTGATCTGCCTACACCACTTACTTGACTGCAACTTTATTTTACATGTTTTTTATCTTGTGATTATTTTGCTAATGTTATTATGCCTGTACCGCTAATTTCATGCAATCTCCAACTGCACAACTTGTCGACAAAAGTCAGAAACGGGCCATTACATATTTGAAAGCGCACCAAAATAGTTTTGTGAGCTCATTTTTTTAGACTAACTTGCAACCGGTGCCTGACGGTGTCCGATGTCATCACACCGACTGCAGCACATTTTGTTTTTGTTTGCTGTTGGAGCAAATCCCATTTTTTTAAGCAAATTCACCATGGGTTTGCGCATGTGTGTTTCTGTGCCTGTGTCTGTGTGTGTGCCGAGTGTGCCGTGTGGATGTGTTTATTTGTAAAAAGGTCAGAATAAGAGCGTCTAACTTCTTAACACCATTGAATTGCTCCAGAGAGTATAATGAGAGGTTTCCTGCTCTGCTGAACCTGAACCTTGTGCCTGGAGCTACACATTTCCTGCATGTCAACATTTTCTTCTGCAGGCTTTGGCCTCAGACAGGAAAACGCACCTTTTCCCTGAGTTATTCCACACGTGATTTCATAGATAAAGCAAAATGGCAATTCATGTTAATTTTATTCTGAATTTATTACTCTGTACTTGTGCTCAAATTAATTTCCACATCACATACATAAATACAGATGTGTTTTTTTCTGGAATGCATTCATATTTGGGCAAGAGCTACACCCTCATAGTTGGAGAGTTGTGTGATAAATAGTATTTATTATGTTTTCACCAACACTGGGACATAAACAAAATACTGTTTAAATTCCCAACATCTTAACTGGAAAGACCAGTGGAACAAGGTACTTCTTCAACTTAAAGCAGTCCTAGCTCTTGGACCGAGGCCCAGCAACCACTGTTTGTTTTCACAAGCAATCCAATATTCAAACTGACACTGTATGGAATTAGAGTCCTGTTTCCTCTGAACAACCCAAACCACAGCAGCCACTTGTGGTTCTGGTCCACAGAAAGTGTCCACCTCAAAAAATGCAGCATCAGGTTTGTCCATAAAAATCTAATTGGTCCAATTGACCTTGCATGCTCCACCTGCAATTATATAAAATTGTAAGCAGATGCTTAAATGTCCTCATTTAGTATTCGGAGGGAACATGTCGAAGAGTGCTTTGCCCCAACAGTTAGTATCAACTATGTTACTAAGGCAAAGATGGTCCGGACATTGTAGCTTTACTGTATTCATGGCATTTTATCATCATCATTGAGTGGGTCGTGTAAACATATAGATGATAGATGGACCATTAAAAGGCAAGACTGTAAAAACACCGATGAAAAAAAGAAAAAAATCTCGCAAAAATGGAGATACCTTGATCTTCAATGAAAATGAATGTGTAGTTGTTTCCTAAAATGAGGTTTTCGGCCAAGCCTTCTACTGGGGTCCATTCAAGAAGGTCAGTTGTGCCTTAAGTGCCCTTCTTTAATCCACAATGTCACTTATTATACCCATTCATGTCATCTGGGAATGATTATTTCTCTTTTTCCCTTCAAAAGAAGATAAACTCTTTACAGATTACCTCATCCTCCTTTATCAATCATACCTGTTGATACTGCTGACTGATCAATACCAATACAATAACGGAGGGCCAATCCTGTTTGGAAAAATGTGCTGTGATGGTTAAAATCTATCAAGATGATATTTTAATCTTGAAAAGTGAGTGGATTTGGAGGCAAAGTGATTTTGTTGATGAATTGCTTTCAAAAATGTTACCTGTGACCCTGTCTTATGTAGTGTCCTAGTGTATCTTGAGAAATAGTCGGCAATTATTTTGATAGTAACAGTCTATCTAACCCTTCAGTTTTGTTTTTGATGGATTGACATTTTCTGCCAAATGAATGAGGAAATGTATATCCATAAGTACAATCAAAAAAAACGTTGTTTGTTAGAACACACACTGACTGACATTTAGTGTGATTGGCTATTTTGTGATATCATGGCTGTCGACTAAATGAGCAAAAATAAGAATCTGTAGAATCAACAAAAATGTCATGGCCCCAGGACTGTGTGGAATTTACTTGCAATGCTGTAGTTTTATGCTTAGTTCGTCTGAAATCTGAGCAGTGACCTCAAGGTAGAAATGCTTTTCAAGTGATTGTTGATAACGCAATCGATCCATTAATCAGTGGCTGTGGGAATTTTAGATAATGTTGTGTGACTTTCACCGCGGTTCCTTCAGCTTACTGCATGTAGATGATATAACTTTCACTCAAAGCAAGAAGACAAAGGCATTGGCTCTACTACTTATTTTTTCTCTTTGACTCATAGCTATTGTGTTTGTTCCTATTTGTTTGAACAGAGCTTTGCTGACTACATGGAGAAGTTTTCAAATGGTCTCAGAGCTTTTCTCTTTTCCAACATGATTAATGAGCTTTCAGAAAAGAGATTAGTGCAGCAGAGGAATGCATTAGCAATAGAGCATTCAGCCTCGACCTGTTAATCTGTTTGCACACAATATCCCCCTCTCTTCCAAATGCTTTGACGAGCTTCCATTGAACGTGTGAGAGCATTAATCAGTTAAGACTCGAGATGGGCATGATCTGTTATTGATCCTGTGATTGAATTTCAGAAATTAATCAGAGCCTCTTAGTGTGTGATGGGGGTTTTCTCTGTGAATCCTCTAACTCAAAGGATTGCTCTGTTACACAGCCGTTGTGTTACTGACTGACATGGGGCACACCAAAAGCCCATGCAGAGGACGTTCAAGGGATGCAAATTTGTCATGATGCAAGTTCTTGCAAACAGCAACCATTGTAGTGGACATATGTGGGAATGGTGCTTGCAGCAGCAACTTAAGACATGATACCTCCCTCCTCACAGTCCAGCCATACCCTTGTTATTGTCATTAGCCTCAGAGGTGTGGTTGGGTAGTTGTTTTATTGATCCATTGATTCAGGATTTTTAAAACATGTATTTATTTGTCCACAAAGTTGTAGCGGTGTGGTTGGGTAGTTGTTTTATTGATCCATTGATTCAGGATTTTTAAAACTTGTATTTATTTGTCCACAAAGTTGTAGCGGCTATTTGTTATATTATCCACTGAAATTAGTAGTTTTTGCAGTGTCACTTCAGTTGTTAGAAGTGTATGATTTATTCTTATTCATAAAAAGAAATAGGGCCTTTGTTCGCTATTTTTATGAGGAGGTTGTTGTTGTTGTTAGGTAGGGTAGGTAGGTAGGTAGGTCGGTAGATACTTTATCAATCCCGAGGGACATTCAAGCATCCAGTAGCTTACAGACAGAGAGAGATAGCCTGTCACCAGAACACCAGGATCAGATCAAATCAAATCAGTTAAATCAAATCAAATCAAATCAGACCAGTTGTTGACGGTGTCGCAGAGATGGCTGCTTGGCAGATCATTCAATACCTGTTCCCCATGTCCGTTTGATCACACTGTAGACTTCCTTGTTGTCTCATTTGGAGCTCATTTGGGAACCTTGCAGCTCCACAGATTTTTCTTGGGATTGCTTGACCCCCACTCTGCACTCAGTGAAGCTGATTGCCAGCAGAGGCTTATGTCATGGAGTGGGATTGTGCTCTGGTGGTCCTGTCAGACTGCCGTCGCACTGTTGTATGTTTCACACCTGCCCCTAACTGGCTGCAGCCTCAGCGAGGACGTAACCTGACCTCCAAAGCCACTTTCCCTGCATATTCATCTAGACACCCACTGGTTTCACATCAAATAGTCCCATATGTCCATATTTCCAGAATCATGAGTTTGACGTAGTGACATATTTATACAAAGTACAGATATGTTTTGTGTTTTTTCTGAATTAGGAATCAGGATCAGGAATCAGGAATCTTTTATTATCATTACAGCAATTGAATTGCATACTGAAACTAAGGTGCTGAATTCTGGAGCAAAAGAGTAGTACGAGGAGAAAAAAAAAAGTTTGATTACCCACATTCAAATAAGGTAGCTCAGTGGGTTTGATGTTGCAGATGTGCTCAACATTTTGGCCCTGTGTAATCATTCCAGATTTAGTTCTCCAGGTAGATTTTCTTTTATGTCCACACGGTCCAGCAGAGGTACAAGGGATACCCTGTTTTGAGTGAATTTACAAGGAGGGTAAGAGTGTCCAAATTGTGGTTGTCATTTTCTTCCACTTAACTCTTCAGAAACGACTTCATTTGTCATTTTTACAATTGTAAATTAGTCTATGCTGAATGCTGTCAGTATGATACATCCAACAAACCCATGGAAACTTTACCATGGGAGAGATATTGGATTTGTTGCATTATTAGGCACTGCACCATGTCATAGCTGGTGTTACTACTGCTGGTTTTCTGAGAGCCTATAACTAATTTGTCTGTAAACAGATGACAGCTGTGTTGGAAAGAGCTTGGTCACCCTCACAGCCTGACATCTCCTCTCAGTTTTACATCACAATAGCCGAAAGGCTTTTGCCTGTGTCACAGTTGTTATTTAAGAGTTGTGGATCGGATTACTTTTAAATTACACAAGTACATATATTTTTCCTTGACAATGCATCAATGTTGACTAACCTGAAGAACCAAATCTAAACTCTCTTGATTGTTCACTTTTATAATTCATTGATAGACTGCATGTAGTTCATTTTACAACTTAAGTTACGGGAGCATTATTTGTTATATACAAGTTGACATATCAGCTTGAACAAAGTGACTTGATTGTTCTTACCATTAATGCCTTCTTTATTTTTGGTTATCTCTTCTGACTTGAGCTCCTTCTATTTTGGAATCTGAATGAGCAGTATGTTGGCCTTCATCAAGAGCTGTACGTGGTGGGTTGTAATGGTTATACAAATGGAGGCAAGGTAATAAAAAGCAGATGGATTATCTTGAAAAGGCAATGAATTTGTCTGGTATGAAATCTTCGCGTTGTTGAGCACTGTTTGTGGCCATTTTCACATCAAATCGTGTTTATTCCGGACCACAGTTTGTTCACTCTGATCATCTCCATTTTAAAGGCAGGTGTGAAAGCTGTTGAAAGCTTTTGAAAAAAGAAACCCTACACCACTAAAGAAACTTAGGTCCTGTCTCTTACTCCCAGTTAATCCTGGTATGGCCTGACTGTTGTAAAGTCCAAAGACTGAAGAGGGGAGATGATGATCTTGATGAGTGCGGTGGATTTTATGCAAAAAACATGAGCTAAAAGCTGGAAATTCTCAGAAATGGCGTGGAAAGTTAAGTGTAGTGTGCTTCCATTTTTAGTTTCAGTTAAATAAATAAGATAGCAGAAACTTCCAGTTTCAGTCCTGGTCGATTTTTGAGTTGGATTTTTTTTTTTACTCGTGCTTTTTTCATTTCTTCCTTTGCACCCATTCATGGCTTTTTTGCTCCCACACAAGAGAGAGGGAAAGATACATTTTATCAATCCCCGTTATATCCCCTTTTTACAGTAAGCTCTTGTCACAGCCCCTCTAATACAGTATGGCGTTGTACAGGTATTTTTGGACACTTTCAAATGGCAAAGTGTGAATGGAAATCAAACACGTGAATCTGTAACATTTCCACTATTCCACCACCCAGCCGAATCAGGTCTTCTGATAATCTAGGTGCGAAACCTTGAAAAGGAAATTGAGGGGCTCCCGTGCTAACCTGCAAAATCAGTAGGCCCGGACAATATGTGTGCTAGACTGCTGAAAACCTGTGCAACTGAACTGGGAGAGGCAGTACAGCACATCTCCAACCTCAGCCTACAGCAGGGAAGAGTGCCGATCCCCTGGAATTCATCTTGCATCGTGTCGGTTCCAAAGAAGAACCGGTCGAGCGAGCTGAATGATTACAGACAAATCGAGCTCACTTCACATCTGATGAAGATGTTGGAGCGGCTTCTCCTCAGCCACCCCAACCTTCAGTAAGCGTACAAAGCAGGTTAACCTGCTGTGCATACTCCACCAAGTCCACTTGCGTCTGGACAAGCGGAATGGCACTGAGTCCCACACGCCTCAGGAGAAGCCCCTCTCTTTAGGCAGCCCCCTCTATTTCTCACTGTACATCTCATCTCAGACAATCTCTGGGCAGTGCTATATTCAGAAGTTTGCTGATGACACAGCCACAGTCAAGTGCATCAGGGACAGCAAAGTGGATTTTACTAACAGTGTCCACTGAGGATTGCGACTTTCAAATGTACAAAATAGCCCTCATTCAGTTAGTATGTTTGTCTCAATGAATATACAAGAGGGATGTTTACACACTCTTTTGCACCATAATGGGAGGAAAAAATGTAGATGGATCATAGTAGCAAACACACTGTGATTTATCAAACCTGGAGATTGCGTTTGTTTTGATATGTTTCAGTTGATGGTGCAAAGTTAAAGAAATTGACATTTACTGAAAAAAGATGAATGGAATCACTTTCAACATTCAAAACATATTTTTACCCAACAAAATACTCTGATGTGTTAAACTCTTCAAAATCATGGACTGATTGTCCTGACTCTCTCTGCTCACTCTACAAACTTACCACGGATGCCTTCACCCTCACACGCAAACAGTACACGTGTACTGGCGCCAAGCACACAGAGATAGACTATATGAAATATCTTACCTGCTGCAGAAAATAGAAGTGGGTTTCTGAATTTAGAGTGATTTGCAGCTTATTAATGAAACTACTGTACTGCTGTTAATGCGTGTATTGCTCTTAATTAGAAGACGCACTTCCAAACTTTCGATGACAACCTGTTCATACAAGTCCTCCTCTCCCCCTGCCCCTCTCTCTTAAGGGACTCTGACCAGCAATTTTTTTCAAACATGACTATACTCCCTGGACACAAGAGACTTGCTGTCTCAACCATGCATTCTTTCAAAAACTCGTCTTCGGAGAAAGGCTTGTTAGACTTTGCATATTTGCATGCCAGCAAAAAACTTGTCTTGGCACTTGATTTTTCAGTCACCGTGTGGAAAAAAACGGTGGAAAAAAACTTCAGAGTCCGAAAATTAGCCGCCAACTTCTGTGCAGCTGCCGCCTTTTCTTGCGTTGACTGCTTGTTAGTATAGTTTGCATGCTTCTTGGCAAAGTGATAGATGATATTATACTCTTTCAAAACTGCAACAGCCTCTTGGCATATCAGACATACAACTGTTGATCAGACTACAGTGATTAAATATTATGTTGTCCACTCTTAATTAAATAGTTGGCACTCACTGTCCACTTTCCTTTCCTCTGGTCCTCTCATTTTTACAGAGGGGCTCAAATGGAAACGGGAAAACGAATATGAAATAAAGAGTAACACACTACACCCTAAAAAGGTCCAAGGTGGGCCGTCTTTTCAGGATATGCAGGCATTGCAGGGAAAAGGGACATTAAATGAGTTATTTATTTATTGATTGATTGATTTATTTATTCCATTTTTAATATTATATT
>OMPJ01039223.1:0-18110 GCA_900312935.1 Carapus acus | reverse complement strand
TGTTATAATTGGGCGCTATACAAATACAAATACAAATGACTGTGTTGTAAAAACTGTAGTTTATCATCCATTTATGACTGAATGGGTTTACTAGTAATAGTAGTTTGACGGCGCGACGTTAAAAAAAAAAAAGCTTAGTCAGTAAGAATGACAAAGGGTGGTTCCATACACTGGAAAGGCCATCTCAATAAACAATGACTGCAGGACGTTGTATTACAGTAGTAGTAACGTACAATTGGACTTATCATGTGAAGAGGTTACTTGCTCACACACTTTCATAACATCTAAATCAGTCAATTATAGAGAATGAAGCTAATAAGTACCAAGAAAGAAGGAAGTCTTGCCCATGGCCTGGAAGCAGCTGCTGCAGTCCTCATAGACTGTTCGGTCGCCGGCTGCCAAGATGACCAGCATCCCGTCGTTAGAGAGCTGCTGGCTGCCAGCGACCGGGGCCTCTAGGAAGCGCCCACCCCGAGACCTGATCACCTACCGGAGAGGAACATCGGTACAATGCTACCATTATTTTTTCAATGACCCACAATTACCCACAAGCTCACACCCGCACACAAACATACTGTATATGAAAAGGTGTTTAAACATGACAATGACAATACAATTTCTGAGCAAAGAAACAAACCATGAAGCATCCAAGCAGAGGCCGTACCTGAGAGAGCTCTGTAATGGTCTCTGGGTCAACAGTGGACATCTCGATGTAGCATTTTCCTGGTCTGATCCCCTGCAGGACTCCACTGGGCCCCAAAACCAACTGCAGACATTTGAACGACCGCCACGCATATTGTTACAACAGCCACTGTAGACATGCATGAGCAGTCGCGCTGAGAGAAAACTCACATCTCTGGCTGCCTTCGGATCTGACACGCAGGAGAAAGTGATGTCGCACATTGATGCTACTTCAGCTGGTGTGCGGCCTAACCTGGCACCCTCCTGGATGAACAGGTCACACTGGTACAAGGCAACAAGAGGAGGTACATGTTGGCACAAAATTGTTGGTAAGCCATGGATTGTCATGTATAAAATGTCTTCCTTTAACTTTTTTTTAGCAGCTTGTTGTTGCACCAATTGATTGTATACATGTGTAGGCCATTTCTACAGGCATTTTCTATCATAATCAGAGCAATGAAAGAGAAACCAGTGAAGAATCAGCATTGCTTGTCTCAAGTGTACCTTTTCTGCTGTGCGGTTCCACACTGTGACAACATGGCCCATCTTTAATAGGTTGGAAACTATGCCGCTGCCCATTAGTCCAAGACCCAGAAACCCTATTCTGCAAGTCAAGAAAACCAAAAAGTGGTAGCAACATGAGGAAATAAAGATTTTTTTATAAATAGACACATACCTGCAAATAACTGTACATACTTCTGAGTTTCCTTTCTTTCAGAATTATGATCATGACATATTAAGATCCTGCCCGATTCTCTCGTTCTATGTGATACTGTCTATATCATGAACCCTACCAGAATGACTTTCAGTGTTTTACTCATACAGACATTGAGTTGAGAATGCTTTTTATCAACAATTTCTTGAAACGTCTAAAACTAGCAACGCACGCTTGTGCTGCTCTAGCCTGACGTGGTGGAAGCAATCACTCAAGTGGACTAAACTTGATACAAGCAAGGTCCTTAGCATCTGATTGCTAAATAGAACGACAAAGTTTAACATATAGTGAGACGGAGCAACTTTTCATCCTATGTCCAATGTTTCATCTTATATTGTACGACTACCTGGTAAGATGGTAACGATACGTTGTCAGTAAATAAATATGTCACACAAGTAACAATAGAGACAAATGACAGCTGTGCAACACTTCAATTGCAGCTTTTTACATCTGCGGCTGATTGTTTACCTTTTGTCTGTTGGTGTGATGCTGCCATTGATGGCTGTGCTGTCTGCTGCCTGAATAGATGTTGACCCTGTATCCTGAATATCACAGGGACACATTGACATTGCGTCATGAGGCACATCGCTTGAAAATTCACACATTAGTGAAAGAGACTGAAAATATTAATTCTCACGTCTACATTCAAAAAACATCTAGTGATACATCTGAACAAAATTCTGGTGCCCTTGTATGAGCAGACCACTTTGTGCCTATTGTTGTCTTGTTATCACAATCCAGTATCTCTGATTTCGTCCGTGTGGTGTGGGGAAGACTCACAGTTGGCAACCTGATTTTCAAAACATGGTGGCACTCTGATAATTTCATGAACAGGTGACATCATGAGGCGCCAAAAAAGGTACAAATTCCAACACAATTCCACTTTCAGACATTTTCGCTATGTTCCATATGTCCAATGAAGCACAATACTTTTATTTTTTTCCAATTTTTGGGCAACTGCTGATGCCCAACTAGAAGTGCTTAAATGTTGATCATCTGAATTGAATATGCGTTTACGTACCTCTTCGACGATCTTCAAGCACTTGCTGATGGGCTGCAGAGATGAGGCTGGCTGTAGGTGGAGAAAGGGCAAACAACCTTTAATGACAGGTCACCAAAACTACACTTTCAAAAATGGGCAGAAAGGGTGAATTGCCTTTCATAGCAAATTAATTTTGTATAAAAAGTTAACACAAACAAAAACACCTGGTCCTGGTGAAGCCTAAGGATGTGGAATTAATATTTCAAATAGACTGTGAGGTGGCATGCTAACAGCATAAAGTATACACAATTGATGATTTCCACATGACATAAACCAGTCTGAGAATGACATGATGACAGTTGATAATGACAAGTCACACTGACCCCCAATCCTATCTCTGCTTGATGAAACCAATTCAACATTGGTTTTGATTTTTAGGCTTGTTTCCTCACTGTTTGTTGCTGTTATTTTTTGAAAGTGGAAATTGCGATGAGTTTATTTTTCAGTGTTTTGTGGTGCTGTCCACTAGGCTCCAGAAAAGTTGCCTTTTGATAAGAATGTCAGGATACTGAGTGAAAAGTGACACTCTCCTACCTTTTCTGACTGGCTTAATAGGAAGTGATGAAAATGTGGATCATCCTTTGCCGGCTACAAAGAGACAACAATTGCACTGTAAAGTACGGCACTCTGAGCACACTGGACCTGCATCAGCTTGAAGGACAGAGCTGGTGATGGTGCCACTGAGTCCTTGTGAAGCGCTGAATCATCGCATCAAAAAAGTTGAAGCTCAATAACCTGCTGCCAAATACTTCACAGTCAAGAAGTGCATCTGAGTGCAAGGTAAGACTTGCTGTTTCTCCAAAGTGCTTTCAGAAGTGGTCTCTTGTGTCCCTTACTCTCTATCAATCGCAGGACAGATGAAAACAGATGATGGATTAATGAGGTGAGAGACGATGTGATTAGAGAGGTAGATGTCTGTATGGAGTTGATTTCTTTATTTTCCAGCAGGACTTGGCACCTGCCCACACTGCCAGAGGTACCAAAGGCAGGTTGTGTGTCCATGGTGTGTGTGGCTGTGCTTGATAGGTCTGCACACTCCCCTGACCTCAACCCTGTGAGCTACAGTATCTATGGGCTTTTGTTACGAGGAAGGTGAGAGTCAAAAGACCCAACAATGAAGATGACCTGAAGGCAACTATCAAAGCAACCTGGGCTTCCATTACATCTACGCAGTGCCGAGGGCTGAATCTACTGGTCCATGTATTCCATAGATCTTAGCAGTGATGACTACATGAGCTCCAGAAAATTGTGACAATGAGAAGCTAATTGAATAATCTCATTCCCTCAAACTATGTACAAAGTATCTAACCTAAAGCCCACGTCCCTTACAACCTGGTCCTCTTCTCGCCCACTGGACTTCCAAGATCATTTCCTCGGCTAAACTATCAACCTGTATGTTAGACGTCATGTCAACTGGTCTGCTTGAGGAACTTGCAACCTTGCTTATTTTGATTAACATGCCTTTAACAACAGGCTGCGTATCACAGACTTTCAAAGTTGCTGTGATGAAGCCTCCTCTTAAAAACCCTCTCTTGAGGTTTTAGCTAACTATTGACCTATTTCTAACATTCCCATTGTGTTCATGTTTCGGTCAAAAGCTGTCGTCGATAAGTTGCGTGACTACCTACACCGCTATGGTTTGTTTGAGGAATGTCAGTCAGGTTGCATCACAACACCGACAGACTGGGTTGGAGGAAGAGGTAACGTTGGCTTACACTGCTTTCCCATTTGAACCCCAAGCCTGGTGCTGCTCCAAGCCTCTCAGCAACTGACGGTTCCGGATCGGAGTCTGCTAAATCCTAAAAAAAATATGAACTAGTTAATTTCCCTGTTGCAGTAGATGTTGTAGAGATGCTAGATCATGACAAATCAGCTACAAATGTAGCCATGATTGTAGCACAATATAATTTACATGATAATGGATATTGCTGACAGAAGAACATTTCATGAATGTGACATGGCTAACCATATACATGTACATATTTGTTTGGGTCATTCATATTCAAGTATTTGAATATGACCTGACGAATATGCTTTTTATGGATTACATGTACCTTCTCTGAGGGATCCCTCAGGGCACTGAGATCTTCATCATCCTCGTCAAGAATTTTCAGCGGCTTGTTTGCAATCTTCTTTCCTCTTAAATCTGCTTTTGTGTCTGAATTCTGTAATAGAAAATAGGCAGATGCGTCATCCTGTTAGAAATTCTGATTCATAATTCTCAAATACTCCGACCAAAAGTAGGGGAGGCAATAACAAGCCTTTTCCAAAACATGTTCCGAGCTCAGGTCCCTTTTTTTGATCAAGTTCATAACAAAAGAAAATTAATCTGCAGGTTTAAACCAGGATAGTTAAGATGACCACTGTGCTACAGTTGACACAACCATCCCAGCAGTTTTAAAAAACACACTTTCTGAAATTACCGTACAAATAATTGAATGTAGCAATAGCAATGATCCTCCCCTACCTCCTCTCTCTCCCCTTCCTTCTCCAAACACAACAAACAAAGAGCGAAAAAGGAGTTTACAAAGTAGAAAAAAAATCAGAGAAAATGCAGACATCCCAGAGTTTGACATCTGAGGAGGAGTGAAAAGATTTTCTTTGTTTCACTTAATGTGAAACACCTGGACTCCTGGAATTTGTTTTTCAAGATGGACCAATAAAAGCACTGTCTTCATCATTACGATGCTTTTAAAAACACACATTTTACACTTTTATGAAATTTGAAACTGTGGCAGTTGTGTGCACAGGTTTGACTCAAATATTTCTAAATCAATCATGACAATTATCCATTTGTGGTTGGGTTGTTTGGGTAGCACCTTACTTGTTCTTTCCCTTTTGCTTTCTTCAGGAAGTCCTCAACAGCATCCACAGCTTGCTGAAAGCGCTTGCCTTTGTTTATCTTGATCATCTCTTCTTTATGGGCATGGTAAGGTTTTAGTTGTTCAACTTTGATCCAGGCACTAATCCAGGAGAGAAAATAACGTCTTTTTAGCCAGTTTGCTTGCCAGAACATTGCCAAAGATGTCTTCACTGTGGGTCATACTTACTGATCTTCAGTTCCAAAGAATTTCACAAAGTGGCATTTTTTTCCTCTGGGCTTCTTCAGGTCCTTGGGTGGACTTACGATCTGAAACATGATTGCATGATTTGTCAATCATCTTTCAAAGCATTTTGTATTCACGTTTGGTCAATTCTTGAAGAGAAAAGTCAACAACTGCAGTTTTCTTCTGGGATCCAAACAATAATTGTGATTCAGATACAGAGCCTTTGTCCCCTTGATCTTGGCTGCTACTTAAAATTTATGTGTAAAACATCTGGGCTGAGAAAAATACTTGTATAAAAAGTGTGTTGATTGGTGCTTACCTTTCCGGGCCATGGAGGGTACCGACCAAGCTTTCCCCTAAAATACAAGTCATATATTCAGTTGCTGCACGACTAACTTGGGAACATGTCAGAGTTGTGTTACTGAGATGATTGACCAACTGTTGTAAATAAAAGTTAAGCAGTGAATAACAAGTGCAGTGGAGGTACAGTTAACATACAGTGGTGAGGCACTTGTCATTTCTAACCCCTCCAACTAAAACCTAAGCACCCTCATCTTGATGTGGCAAAAAAAATTTGCGGGCGCTTGAATTCACGAATGTGGAGCTGTGGCTAGCTGGAGGCTAACTGTTATGTGATAATCCAATCAATGCAGGAGCTGGATGGCTGGCCTGTTATGTGCACCTCAGAAAAAGTGTACAGGGGAAAAAGCTGTCACATTCGATTGTATTTTCCCTCTGAGGACGGACAGACGTACGCACATGATGACAGACAGTGGATTCTTTGACCCGTTACAACTTCCTGTTACCCTGCTGCTTTGCATTGAAAACATCCGGTGAAATATTTCTTCACCATTAAATATGAGGTGCACGTAATGGGGCCCACTGTTCTGCGTTTTTTTGCACTTAAACACCCGATTATTAGAAAGAAGATAATGTTGCCCTACTTTTGTTACTGTTCCGATCTGTGGGCTACTGGGGCCTAACATTTCCTGGTTCAGTAGATGGATTGAGTATCTCCCTGCCTACCTACTAGCAACCAGACACTGAAGCCTCTCCAGCTGGTTCAGAACAGTTCATGGCCTTTAACTGTCAGGCTTCTCTCCTGTGAAACCATCTTCCATCTTCAATCCGAGGGGTGGACACCCTCACCACTTTTAACAGCGGGCTAAAAACTTTCTTTTTCGATAAAGCTTATAGCCAGACAAAGCTATGTGGCCAGAATTAGACAACACACTGAACTTTTCTTTCCTCCTCTCCCTCGCTCTCCTCTCTCTCCCTCTTCACCTCACTTGCCCCCATCATTCACGTGCATCCATGTCTCGTTAATGCATGTTGCTAATTGGGATTCTCCCCCGGAGTCTTTATCTTGTGCCTTGTTAACCCGCAGCCCACAGCTAGAACACGACCAGTGATGATGGATGTCCAAACATCCTGGTCAAGTCAAGTCAAGTCAATTTAATTAGTAAAGCGCCAAATCATAGCAGAAGTTATCTCAAAGCGCTTTTCAAGATGGAGCAGGTAGTGCTCCTCAACATGTAAACAGTCAAGGTCTATGGGATGGACACACAGAGACCTAACATATCCCCCATTAGCAACAGTGGAGAGGAAAGAGGGAGGAAACCTGGGGCGGGCAGGCCAGGCCCCAGGTGGGCAGCCAACTGCTGTGACCAGTTGGGTTGAAAGAGAAAGGGAAGGAGAGAGAGAGACAGAGAGAGAGACAGAGACAGGTGAGGGGATATTTGGTCCTGCTCCTGATCAGCATGCTGTGCACCTGCTGCTTTGCATCCCTACATCTGTCTCCCTCTCCCTCTGTCTCTCTCTCTCCCTGGGTCTCTCTTTGAACCCAACCGGTCAAGGCAGTTGGCAGCCCAACTTGTGCCAAGCTGCATTTAAGTACACACAACACAGCAAACTTTAGGAACCACTTAAACGGACACTATGCCACTGCCCAACAATGACCCGCGCGTAAAACTGATAATCCAAAACAAACCCAACTCCACATTTGTGCGTTTGTCTGCAAACTGTCACCAAGCTCTCGCCGTGCTTCAAAGGTAAGAGTCCGTGGTCGTCTGTATTTGCAGACCTAGAACATGTTGCACGACTTAATTTTCTCTCTGGATTTTACCCATCGCTGACCATCAGTGGGTCACAGCAATGACTAGTTTTGACTAGGATGGACCTTAGTCCGAGGTGCTAACTGGATATATCAAGTTTAGGGCATTCAAAGTCCTACTCAGGCCTAACACACAAACAAACACACAGATAGAGAGATAGATAAATACTGTAGATAGATAGATAGATAGATATGCGTGTGTACTTATGTATGTGTACATATACACACATATACACATACATACACACGTATGTATACATACAATATACTACTGTATGTGTGTGTGCATACATACATACATACATACTGTACATGCGTGTGCGTATCTATATGACTGCTTTGATCTCAATAGAGACGTGATGTTATTTGTTGCTTCTGTTAGCACAATTCTATATGGGCACGTTTTTTAAAATATGGCGAAAAACGCCTTGAAATAGACGAGAAGAGCGTTCCTCAGCAACCCATCAACACCCGTGCTGCCCTAGTAAACACGACGAGCATCCTAAAATCAAGCAGAAATTTGGGGTAAACATGCCTTCGTTCATTTCAATTGCCGATGTCCAAACCAAACTACGTTCACCGTCAGAGAAAGATGTAACAAACTGTCTTAGGGTCATGTCAAGACCAACACAACGAAAGCAAAGATCATGTTTACACAGATCGCTCCTCCGATAGCTCGGGCTGCACTACACATACACATCGAGTCAAGGAAGGTTGGCAACGTCAAATAAGCATCCACGCAACATTCCTTGGCGAAATTATCATAACACACGTTTGGAGGAAACGTTTGTATTATGGTTCTGTTGCTAACTAGAAGCTAACTATAGCTGCTGGTTGTGTCAACTGCGCTGGCTATGTGTTCTGAGTTTGAATAGACACATCGCATCTGCCACATTTCACCTCATCATATGTTTGTATTCAGGACTAGTCGGGTCAACTTGTTGGGACTATGTTGAGTATCTAGCTGGGAAGGTATGTCTAGTATTGCTGAATAGTTCTTACCACACAAGGTCCCCGATTCTCAAATGCACAGTCGCCATCTTACAACTTTCGGAGGACGTCGCGCTGAACAGAGCAGGGCAGAAACACACACACACACATACACACACATACACACACACACAAACACGGAGCTTTTCCCTCACTGGGAACTTCCGCCCAGGACGACGTGCGTTTTACGTGATGACGTCACTCAGCTGTCACTGTCCTGCTCTGGGTACACTGCCTGATTGTTTACATGTGCCTCCATCACCTTCACTTTGGGATGGTGACACCCAAGGAAATGGGTAGAAATTGTGTTTCCTCGAAGGAGCAACTTTAAGGAACATTTATCGTTTTTGCATGAACATTGGTGAATCCCTCTCTCTTAATGGGTGTAAACCATACATCAACATGTTCTGAGATTGTACACAAAACGGAAAGAGGGAGGCCGAGGACTAGTGAGGGTCAAAGCCACAGTCTAAGATGAAACATCGAAAATCCAAGAATACACCAAGAAGATGGCCCAAAAGGATGAGCTGCTAAGCGAATTTCTCAGACAGCAGAGGCCCCATGAGTGTGCAGAAGACACGGAGCAGGCCACCTGGAAGGAAAAACCCCTACATGGCATGTACCATCGCCAAATTGAGGAGGTGGCTGACATCAATAAGACCTACCAACGGCTGGAAAAGGCACGACTGGCAGACAGCACAGAGGCACTGATCATGGCAGCACAACAACAGGCCCTGAGCACCAGATCACTCATTTATATTTTGTATTCCCTTGTACATAGCTCCCGACATTTCATGTTCTTTTTATATAGACTCATATCTGTATTCTGTTACGGCACCGTGGTTGAGAGAAACGCAGTTTCAGCCGTTTATATGTGTGTACATATGTAAGATATGACAATGGAGTTGACATTGACTTGACTGATTTTGTCAATGGACATGTTGTCAGTGAACAGTGAATTACATGGATCTTGTTCCCTTTAGTTCTCAGATTGACTGTCTATGACATTTATCTTGCATTCACATCCTTATGTCTCTCTGCTACAAAATCTGGCTGACCTAGAACCTCTAACTAGGTCAGAACAGTGCAGCAGAACAGGGTGAAATCACCAGTCACTGCTTGAGTCAAAGGAGATGGGTTTCATGCTAGTTGGAATTAAAACCTGTGCAGGAGAATGTTCAGTGGTTTAAGTCTGAGTAAGATTCATAAAACACATGCAATTCTGAAATTGTCTCAGGTTTCTCCCGTGTTTTATTCGTGTAAACTGAGTAGGTAGTCGCTTTGCTTTAGTACTGTCGTAGTATTACCTTGTGAGTCGCATTCCCACAATGCTTAGCGCGCGAGGCGTTACGTCACTCTGACGGCTGTGTAAGGTGCTGCTGTGCGATACTGTATACTTTGGTATCGATTGGACACTAAAGTAAATACGGGTCAGTACCGCCAATACAGATACCAACACTTTTCAATAGTTAAGGTGGATGCGTCGTTGACTTGCTAAATCTCCATTAATTTTCATGACCTTAAGTGTTTTTGGTGATGATTCCTTTGATGAAAAATTATTATATAGCCTTAACCCAGGATTGAATGAGGACAAAACTTATCGTTGAATAGAAAATGCTTTATCAAAAAATTACAGAGAAATCGTAAAGCAAAAGTCCCAAAGTCATTGATATTACACATTTCAATTGGATATCTGTATTACATCAAAGCCTTAGCATAATTTAGACGTTTTCAGTCAGCTTTGGTGGGTGTATCGGCCCCTGGACTGAGGCTGGAAGACGGTTCCACAGGAGAGGAGGCTGATAGCTAAAGGCTCTGCCACCTATTCTAGATGGATGTTAAAGTATTTTCTCGATTTTATGGGCAGCAAACATGAGCGGATTTTAGAGCACAGAATCGATCTCACTAAACTAGTGTCTTATCGATCTCGTAACGACTATGTATCGATATTGCCGATATTGGGATCGATCCGCCCACTAGGATTGCGGCTAGAACGAACTTTAGTCTTGCTCTCGCTCTCGCAATCTTCAGAAAACGAACTAATTTCTCTGTTCTTGTAGAACAACCTGAAAGGTGTCGTAACATTTTTGGCCAGTAGTCCCCGACTATTATTGCGTGACAGATCATAAATTATCGGCGGCGCAGCGCTTTAAGCAGCTTGTGCAAACATGGACAGTTTCGAGGAGCAGCTGGCCGAGGCGGTGAAGAAGTACGAGAATCTCTACAACACGTCTTGCAAGGCGTACAAAGACACGCAAACTGCCAATAATTCGTGGAAAGAGGTGGCGCTAATGTTGTGCACCGATGAGGGAGTGTGTCGCAAAAGATGGCGCTACCTCCGAGATAAATTCGCAAAGGCCAAGCGGCGCGTACAGATCAAGAGGAGCCGTGACCCGAGCGGGAGGAAGGTCATGCCGGCCCTCTACACATCGCTGCGGTGGCTCGACGCTCACATCAAACCACGCGAGGCCACCAGCAATAATAGTGTTTCCCAAATTAAGGTAAGCAGCTGATGCCCACCTGATCACTTAAGTTTGTAATCAAGCATGACTTCAGAGTGGACACATGTGAGGACTGGAGGTCAATGTTCCTGTCTCTCATGTCTTTTGCTTTTGAGGAAATGGATTCAGACCCTGAGGAGGGAACATCATTCACCCAGGTGACCCAGACATCGTCCCACGTCAACCTCACTTCCCACTATCCCATCATGAGCATGATGGACCTCGGGAGCTCAGCACCCGTGTCTCCATCCAAGTTTCCAGCCCTCCCTACGCCAACATCTGAACCATCACCAACACCTCTAGCCTCAACTCCAGGTCCCACTCAACCTGTAGCCATTCCTCCATCTCCAACTTCAACTGTCCGTCCACCTCTCAAGTCCAAAAAAAGGACGCAAGGGAGGTCCGCTTGCCTTAATTTTGGAGCTGCGCTGGCCGCCCTGGACAAAAGGAGGACCGAGCATGAATCGGCCATGGGGTCAGGGTGGCAGAGACGGGAGGCCATGCTGCAGTTGATGGACCCCTGTAGCAGATATGTTCTGCACGTGGCTGATTTCATGAGGACCCTGCCATCGGATGTGCTCTCTGATTTTAAATGGAAGTTACAAAACCTCATGCATGAGACTGAGCAGCAAGTGAGCCTGTGTCGTGGTCGGGACTGAGGTTCTCGCCTCCTTTGGGTATCAAGCACCACACAGTCCTGTCTCAACATGCTGTACTGGACCGTTTGGCTGAAGATCAACTTGCTGTATTGTTTGACTGTCATGACCGAGTGTTGCCTTGTATCCACCTTGCACCCAGAAATCTGCCACAACTTGCACCTTTCTGCCTCTCCATCTTTATCACCCCATCCCTCCTCCATCCGTTAACACAGTACAATTGATATCAACACTGTTGAAATGTAGGTCTTCGCATAGACTGATGTATGCTTTTGTGCATCAGATATGAAACTTCATCCCAAATCAAACATTTGTTGAAGGGCCTAGAATAGAGTCATTTGTCATTGTCATGTGAAGTCAGAAATACAAGTCTTAATTTCTTATTTTAAATTATGTCTTTTCTGGGATGCTGCAAAACATTATTTTTGACCTGATCTGACAATTTAAGTGCAATTGGTCAATCAGTCAAGAAGTATCAACACATGTGAGACTAAAAAGTTCTGATAACACCAGAAACGTTGCTACCTAACAGTGGAGTGTCCTCAACTCTCATGTGTTTGGCATGATGCTGATAGTTTTAGAGCTCCCGTGTTTTTTCTCACTTGCTGTGGAGTGTCTTGCAAAGTCGTTTTGGTTTGTTATCTATGTAATGTCGGTGACATTGAGTAATCCAGTCAAAGATGGGACACAGGTAGGCTAACAAGAGGTGTACTGCCTGTTACTGAAATACTTTGGGAGTATGAGCAAGTCGTTAAACTGCAAATGAGTGAAGGGGACAAGATAGATCTACATATTGTACTTGGCAAACTGAAGAATACATTAACACAGAATGTGTTAAAATAACAACAACAAAAAAAGTGTGCAACATGGAGACAGAATACTTTAAAGGGGATGCAAATAACATATCTAAGAAAGATCCAGATAATTGTACATTTTCAGGAGTTTGTCACCTACGACATACTCGAGTGGTGGGAAGAATCCACATACAAGTGATCACGAATTGTACACATCTCTGTACTAGTTAACTTCTGTACCTGCTTTTTTAGAAACTTTTTAACGAAACGTCGTGCTTACTCTAACCGCTGACTTTGAAAGTGTGAACTCTGTCAAAGCATGTACAAATCTTATGTAATCAATTACATAATGTAAGACTGCCGGTAACTCTTGTCAGGTTTTGAAATGAACTGTACTGACATTGCACTGATCTTTACTGTTTTTATGAACACATTGCTTTTCAACCCTTAATTAGGCCTTTTGACTTCACTTGTTACGACTGCTGTGGGAAGTATTCCAGTTTGGCTTGGGGTTGGTCCAGTTGCCGTGGTGATTATACAATGGTAGGTAGATACTTAATGGATGCGTCGATCTTGCGATGTACACACCATACTCGATGCACTACTGCAACAACATGTGCGACGCACAAATCTAACACTTGCAACATCAGGAGCACAGGAACAATCAGGATATCTGACTTCTTGAAAGAGTGAAGTGCCTTTGATTCAGCTGCTGTGGACAAAGCCAAAGAGGGAGACCAGCAGTGTGCCCTGCTCCCACTAGCAGAGGAAATGAAAATGTTTGTAACTTTGATAACCTTTGGAGTTTTGGCACTGAATGCTTGTTTACACTATAACCTACTGATCATCAGTACGACTGAAGATTTCTCAGCAGCCTTGTACAACAAGACATTTTTCCTTTTATGGCACTGAAAAACTTACTTTTCTGTGATGCACTCGTGCACGGTATCCTGTGAACAACATATTTCTTTGAAAATCAATATTATCTTTGCCCTCTGTGGAAAAAAGAGGAATTCATCACATCAGAGGTTGAAAAGAATCTTTAATGTTGACTTAGTAGTGCAGTTACGTTTCAATAAAAGTGAACATGCACAACAACCGCAAGTTTATTTGATTCATTGAAGTTTGTAGTAGACGTATAATTAATCTTAGAAATCCCCCATTGAACCACTGGATATTATAATCTTAATTATTCATTGTTGACATACAATGCAGGTAGAAGTTTGGGAGCTGAAACTACGATGTCAGGAAATGCATGGTACATTTCTGAATTAATAACACAGAGAATAGATTGGAAATCAAAGCTCACTCACAAGAAAGTAAGAATGGAATTACAATCAGCATGAAATGCCCTCTCCATCGCGTTGTCTTCTTACTTTTTTGATTAGTTGCTCTTGCCCGACACCATGACCCCGAACTCCTGGATGGAGATGTCTTTATTTATGTACTGCTGAAGCTGATGATTTGTGATGTGCCCCAGGCGCAGGGCATCATCAATAGAGAATTTTTTCCCAGATTTCCTGTCGTGGAGAACAGACGATTCTCCTTTGGGACCCTTGACCGTGATCTCCTCCCAGTCGCATTCCTGGCTCTGCAAGTTGACGAACATGTTCCAGTCGATCAGCCCCAGCTTGAAGGCTTCTTCTGGACGCATTTCCTTCCCCGACTCCGGGTCAATAACGACGATGGACCTGCGCAGGTGACTCTCTCGCTGCTCCCTCTTTATTCTCACTGAGGCCAGACTTTTTTGGAGCTTTTCAATCTCCTCATCTTTCTGACTGGTTATTCGCCTGAGCTCTCCAAGCTCTCTCTGCAACAATTCAAGCCTCATCTCCAAGTTTTTCCCATCCTCACGAGGTGCCGACTCAGTAATAATCCGTGTTTCTTTGCTGGTTATGTCAATCTCAGAGCGCAGCTTGCGGATTTCGTTCTGCAGCCGCTGGTTTTCTTGTTGTAGACGGATACTTTCGTCGCGAATGTAGTCGAGCTCCTTTGTGGACTTTGTGTTGGTGAACTCCATGTCGGAGAGTCTGGAGGTGAGAGTGGTGAGTTCCTGGTCGAGCTCTCGCCGCCGCCTTTTCTCGTCTTCCAGGGTCCTCCTCAGATTTTCAATTTCAATCTCAGCTTCTGGGTCCCGCTCCACCTGGACTTTCTCTGTGCGTACGACTCTTTCCTTCACGTCAATCTTCTCCAGGTTATGCTGTTGTAGCACAAGAGCATTCAGCTCTTTCTCGAGCAGGTTATGCTTGTGCCTCTCTTCATCGAGCTGCAGTCTGAGGATGGAGTGTTCCTTCTCCTGTTGAGGATCCTGTTGTAGGACCACCTTCTGTTTTACCGTCACCTTTTCACGATTTTCTTTGTCTCTGATCTCCAAGTCTTGAAGTCTTACTCTCAGTCTCTGGATCTCCAGTTCAGCATCGCGGCGCGCCCTGCGTTCACGCTCCAACTCCTCCAACTGGAGATCGAGACCACTGATCTGTTTTTGTAGTTGGTTGAGCTCAGATTTCAGGTTGTCCCTTTGTTTTTGCTCAGAGCTGATATTCTGAGTGAAAGAGGCACACTCCGATTTCAGGAGAGGATCCTCTTCCATCTTCACAACTTCTTGCTGCACAATCTTCTGTCTGACCTGAGAAAGGTCCATCTTCCTGAGTCTGATCTTCTCCTCTTGTTCTGACCTTTCCCTCTCAAGGTCAAGACGTTTCTTCTGTTCATCGGCCAGTTTTTTCTTGAGTATCTCGATCTCCTCCCTGGTCTTGGGATCCTGTCTGTACTGCAGCACTTCATTGACCACCTCTTTAGTTTGAACTTGGGGCTTTGTGTCCTTCCATCTCTGAATTTCATCCCGAAGCTGTCGAATCTCCATCTCGGATTTCTCTGCCTGGTGTGTTTTATCTACGATGTCGTTCCGAAGTCTCTCCAGTTCTCTCTCCGTTTGTGGATCTGTTTTGTATTTGATCACCTCTTTGATTATTTCTTTGATCTCTACTTTGGGACCTCTGTTCTTCAGCATCGACAATTCTTCCTCGAGAGATCTCAGATTGAGCTCAGAATCTTTACAGCGTCTCTGCTGCTCCACCAACTCAAGTCGGAGGTTGGCGACCTCGTTCTCCGCTTTAGGATCCGGGCGGACGATCTCCCGTACCTTCTCTTGAACCACCACCTTGGACTTCTCCTCCTCCATGCTCACAATTTTGCGCTGGAGGTCGGCTTTTTCTCTTTGGGAAGATCTACGTTTGGCCTTCTCATCCTCGTACTGCCTTCGAAGGTTTTCCACTTCCCTCTCAAAGGCGGCGTCTTTCTCCACTTTCAACACCTCCTTGATGGAAATCTTCTCCTCAGCCATTGCCTTCTCTTTCTCCAACCTTCGTAGTTTCTCCAGAAGGAACAACTGTTCATCCTCCAGCTGTTTCCTGCCATCAGCTCCCTTCTGCTTGACTTCAAGCAGCATTCGATACTCATTTTCCAACTGGGGATCATTCTGCACTTTGATGACCTCCTCCTCTGTGATGATCTCTTGTTCTCTGTTCTTCTCCTCAGATAGAACTACGACCTGTTTTTGTATCTCAATCAGCTCGTTATCTTTGGTTAACCTCAGCCTCCTCAGCTCATCCAACTCTTCTCGTAACTTGCGCACCTCCTCCTCTTGACCGCGGTCCCTTTCGATACGGAGGACTTCCTTCACCGTGTACTGCTGCGCCCCTTCTTTCACCTCGGTCTCAAGGCCACGCACCTTTACCTTGAGCACATCGAGGTCATTCTCCAAAACACGGGTGGTGCGACGCTCTTCGGAGAGCTTCTGCTGGACCTTATGGACTTCTTCATCAAGTTGTGGATCAGGAACTTTTTTGATGAGCTCTTTCTTGACAATGGTATCCTGAGGTTTCTGTCCTTCCAGAACATAGATATCAGTCTGGATGGTCTCAATTTCTTTCTCCAGCTGTTCCCTTCTCCGAATTTCATCCTCCAGTTGCTTCTTGATTCTCCATGGTTCTTCTCCAGGAGGAGCAGCCTGGACTGACTGGACATTTGTGGAGTGGACCTTCACAATCTCGGGTTGCTGCAGAGAGTTTTATTGCAATTATTCTAACCTTCACAACAATGGTTGATGATTGTTTGAAAATGTCAAATTGAAAATAGTTGAAAAGACTTACCTGGTTCATGAGACCTTGGGCAAACTCAAGGTTTTGCAACCTTTGTCTATTCAGCGCATTCACCTCGGTAAACTTCGCCTCAATAGCAGCTTCCTGAAACAATTGAGGACATCTACTTAGACAATGTGAAACTGTGTGTCAATTCATCCAAATGATAATGTTTTATGATGATGACATATTTCTTGACAGCATGGGCGTAATTTATGTCTCACCTCTGACTTGACTCTTAACGCTGGTGATTCTAATCTGCTCCTCTTGTATGTCTGCGGCACAAGTCCGTCTTCAAGATCGAGGATAGCTCTAAACCTCTCACTTTCATTTTCATAGTCCTAAAGAAACAAAAGGACTTTATTATGGACCTGCCACTGTACTGTATTTTCCACATGAAAATTGTCCCGCTCTTCTTACTTTGATAGCTTGTTGGTAAAGCTGGGCATTCTTGGAGACATTGTTCAAGTCAGACTCCTTCCTCGCAATATCAGAGAGTAGGTTCTGCAGACACAGTCAATACAAGGGATATGATTATTGGCTTCCATTTTGCTCTACTCTGAAACTGTTTTTAAGTTTCAACATATACCCAATTAGCCTTTATTTTGTATCTTACCCTCTGATTCTTAAGCTTGGTCTCAATCTGTCTCATATCATCAGTTTCACGTGGCTCGTAATTTGGGACACGAGACAGCCAGGTGTTCAGATTGTCATAATCATTGTTGTAATTTTTGTAAGCCATCCTGGCTCTTTGCAAGCTTTGAGATCTGCACACAGGAAAGAATGTCATCACACATACAAATCTCAATTAAGGAGATCTTCATGTGTCTTGTTTGTCTTTTGGTTTGCCCACAGGGTTCACTACAACAGATCTAAAGTTCTCTATTAAGTGTAAAAGTATTGATCTTACCTTGTGTCAATCTGCCTGTTCAGGTTACCGAAGCGCCTGTTGAGTTTCTGAACATCACTTTCCTGTCTCTCAATATCGGGACAGTGTTCTTGGAATTTGGTGGTCATGTTGTTGCAGCTGTTTCTGGCTGTGCGCAGGTTCTGCTCCATTTCAGACATTACAGATCTTTTGGATCTCAGCTCTGATGCAATGTCCTGCCATGGTGGGTTGAAAACAATACATCAGAATCCATCAATATTACTGAGAGATGATAAATCGAGTTTTAGTTTATATTCTGCCAAAGGAGAGTCCTCATACTCTGATGATAACTGCTCATATTCGTAGTCGATATATTGTGAGTAGCAGTAGTACATTGTGTAATAGTGTATGGACTAAGCCCGAAGTAAAATTTATTATGGTTATGTGACAATGTGACATGTTTGAAAAGATATTCTTACTCCAAGGTTCCGCTGTGTTTTCTCCAGGGATGATACATCGGATGGGGCAACCTCTTCCCTGGCCAACTTATTTTCATAGGTTGAC
>OMPJ01039222.1:0-18737 GCA_900312935.1 Carapus acus | reverse complement strand
GAGTGAAATTGTCCTGAACTGCTCGATGTTGCTTGCGTTCTCCTCCTTGGGAATCCATACTCCCTCTGCGTACTTCCACTGCTGAGGCACCTTCCCTCTTTTCCAGATCACTCTGAAGATCTTCCAAAGACGCTCCAACAGGCGGGGACGCTGTTCGAAGACCTTGTAAGGAACTCCACTTGGGCCTGGTGCTGACGCTGTTCGGGCAGATTTGATGACCTCCTTAACTTCTTTCAGGGTGGGTTCACCGATGTTAAACAGGGTACAGGGTTCTGGTGGGCATATAAGGGCTTCACAGTGGCCAAGATCTTGCTCTCTCATGCCGTCGCTGTAGGTGTCCCTAATGTAGTGGTTGATGTCCTCCTCCGGACATGAGAGCTGACCACTGCGTTTCTCTCCCAGCAGCTTCTTTGTGAATCCAAACGGATTTGCAATGAAGGCGCTGCGCTTGCGGGCCCTTTCCTTGCCTCTCTTCCTGTGCCACTCTGCTCGTCGAAGAGTGAGTAGCCTTTCCCTTACCATGACCCTCAGTTCTGCGGACTCTGCCTTCTCATCATCTCCTGACTTTCTGTACTGGCTCCTGAGTAACCTCAGATCTTGTCTGAGTTGGGAAATCTTGTTCTCTCGCCGGTTTGGAATTGGTGCTGCAGATGTAGTTTTGGTTGTTGTTCCTTGATGCCAAACCTGTCTGATGCAATGCTTATTATGAACGTCATATACGTCATATAGTCATGTATCTAGTGATAAACTTGCGCTAGAAATCAATTTACAGTCACATTCGCCCACCTCTTTCCAAATGCAAGACCAACAGACTTGAGACAATGTGGCAATGAAACAGTTTAACTGTTCATCTGTGGTAAGGGGTGGTGAAAGGTGTCATAGGAAGAAACAGTTGACAACCGTTTTCAATCTCAAGAAAACACAATGTGATATCTGAGTGCAATACATAACATATATTGCCTACATACTGCCAAATGCAACACATACTGTAACATCTCCTCCAGTGCAATGCTCATCCAACTGCTTATGTTTTGTTTTTTGTGCTGCCAGAGTTTTAAATTGCCCAATAAGATCAATGGATCAATCGAAACCATGAAGATTTACCAGATGACAGTTCAATTCAATTTTATTTTTGATCATGTCAGAAATGATCTGAAGGCGCTCTCCAAGATGGAGCAAGAGAGCTCCTCAACATTTAAACAAGGAAAAGCAAGGAAAACTCCCCTATAATGAGTAGAGACCTGGTTTGGTCAAAAGAGAGAGCTAGAGAGACACGGACAGCAGAAACCAGCAATAGTGGTTAGAAAGATTGAATTTAGCAGCTTCAAGTTTTACATTTAGCTGCTTCAACCATAAATCAGCACACCAGAAGAGCAACTAAGGTGGAGCGGTTTGGGGATAAGGTCAGGGAGGCCAGATTGACATGGTTTGGTTGTGCGGAGGAGAGATGGTGGATACATTGGACACAGGATGTTGGAGATGGAGCTGACAGGTTGAAGAAAAAGTGGAAGACTACACAGAAGGTGTGGATGTAATTGAGGGAGACATTAAGGTCACAACTGTTGCAGCTAATGTGTCGAAGGATAGAAGTGGGTGGAGGAAGATGATCCACTGTGGCGACCCCTGAATGGAGCAGCTGAAAGAAAACAAGATCAATACAACTAGTGTACATTGTGTTGCCAAACGTATCGGTTCACCTGTCTTGACTCGTATATCCGTAGTGTTCAATATCATGTAGATCCACCCTTGGCAGCTGTAACAACTTCAACTTCTCTGGCAAGGCTATTATGTAAACCTTCTTCCAGAAGAATTTGTGAGGTCATACACTGATGTTGCATGAGAAGTCCTGGTGTTCAGTCTCTGCTCAAGTTCATCTTAAAGATGGTGGTCATCTCCAAACTGTTCCCACAAAGTTGGGAGCATGGAATTGACTTGGAGGAGAGAGTTAAGTGTACATGAACCTGATTGGTCAGGACAGCGTCCAGACCCCAACCTGATCAAACACCTCTGGGATGGATTCTAGCAGAGACTGAGAGTCAACATCAGTGTGTGAATTCATATATGCGCTTCTGTTAGAATGGTCAAGAATTCCCATAAACACACCACTACTTCTTGTTTCAAGCTCATGTGCATGAGTTGAAGTTATTCTAACAACAAAGGGTAGATTGACGTCATATTGAACCCTATGGATTTAGAATGGAATATCACCTCAGTTCATATATGACTCAGGGCAGGTAAGCCAATAGTTATGGCAATGTAGAGCAATTAAGCTACCATTGGTGTAACTGATCAGTGTTGTTTCCCTCCAGATATCATCAATATGTCAGGCACCTCAAGCGGAACAGAGTCGTCCTGTGGCTGGACCATTGTTAACCATGAGGTATGAATTATATTTACTACTCTCTCCACCTAGTTTCAGTGAATTAACTGCTAAGCAAAGCGATGAAGTTTTCTACTGGCCTTATTTGCTTGTGTGAACATGTTGCATTGGTGATTTCAATTTTGAAAAACTGTTCAAGCAGATGTCAGCCTTGCTTCTCTGCTTGCCCATCTTATATGTGTATATCCTTGGATGTATACAAACACTTTGACAAGACAGTCTTCTATGTTTTTTCATGATTGTGTCTATTGTGAGACCAGACATGTATAACTGTTCACTGAATGTTGCAGGAGAAAAGTTACTTGATCTTAACTTCATTCATCTTTGATATGTGCATATTTCTATTGAAAGAGCTCAGATATTGAGATTCTTGGATCAGATGGCGCAGTGGCACATCAAGTCCATGTGTTGGTGCCACGTAACACACTATCTTCATCTTGCAGTAAGACTCATTTAAATGAAATGTATGTGAAATGCTGTTAAAATTAATGCCAACAGCTAAAGAATCAGCCATTGTATACTTAGTACTAGTACAAACTCTACATTTGTTTACAGGGAATAGGGAGCATCTTGTCAATTAATGTACACTTTCACATGCTGTTGTTTGCATATGCGAATTTTGAGTCTACATGTCAAAGATGTGGTAGAAATGGATTCATAGTGAAGTCATGATACGTGGTTTATGTTGATTGAATTTCAGCTTTATGTGATCAAGACCCACATGATGTTACACAAACAGTGGATAAGACATACTCTTCTTTGGCGGTAAATCACTCTCCAGCATACGAAATTCCAACATGCTTTTGACAACTGTTATGTTTTACGTGTAACATAGATGACACAAGAGTGTACCAGTGAAAACCTGAGGACTGTGACATTTATTCGTACCTGTCTGCTCATTTGAGTTTTAGCATGTCACTCATAACTACTGAGGAATACATTTACTGCTATAATTTGTCTCTCATCCATGTCACCTCTTGGTTATCCAGGGTGGAGATATCACCTTGGAGAAGGATTGTGTGTTTCTGCTCTCCCCCAGTGATCACCCAGACATTGTGACTAAGGAAGACATGGGCTTCACTGAGCACGTAGTGACGCAGAACGATGCTGACGCAGAAGTGTGTCAGCTTGATAGCACCCCGAGCAGCCATTACACCCTCACCTCAGCAGAATTAGGTAAGATTGTAGATATTTGTATTTATAATTTGCAAACACAGGACTTGTACACACAGAGGAAAAAAGACAACACTTTCCCAATGCACTTCTTCCTCGATGTTGAGGCAGGTCTGATATTTAGTCATTTTAACCTGATGAACTTACATGATCGCCTGAGGGGTCAGTTCACTAGTAGGACACCTACCATATACTGTATGAAAAACTATGTACTCTTTGCATTGTTATCTTCATGCTAGAAGTCAAACGGGTTGCAGGGTAATGAAGCTTTCATTCAGAAGGGTTTCACTGCCTTTCACATTTAGAGATTGAGGCTAGCAGTGGAGGGGTTTGGTGATGTTGTGAGAGGCTCAGGGAGTTGATTGTTGTGTCATCGACTAGAAAGTTAGGATATTGCAGTGCAGACAAGTATGTGGTTGTTGAGACTACATTGGAATTACCTGACAGGCCGTATTAGATTACCTAAGGGGCCACATTTGGCTTGTGGGCCATAGTTTGGTTTTATGGATCCAGGGACCTCATCCCACACCTAAGATCAATTGCCGCCATGTAAATCATCAGTGAGCTGAAATTTTCCTTCTGGTCATGTTGGGAGGAAATGTGTATACACATTAAAGTGCACAGACACAACCACTCTCATGCAGGATTTCACCAAAAGTGAAATATGTTCTTGTGTCTGAGGTTGAGGCAAATATTTCATTTGGTGGTGTTGAAGTGACAGAGGAGGTAAATGTTTCCAAATGCGACAAGTCAGCACAGGTCTGAAAATAATTGTTAAAAAATGCTGCAACAGTGAAGTCGAATTTGATGTCAGTGGAAACTGCAGGAAATAGAGTTGAATGCGTAGCTGCAGTAACTCGTTCTGAGGGACTACAGTCACTGCACCTGAAGAGATGGTAATGTGACAAATGATAGATCGAGATGTTTGGTCTATGTGGTACCAAAGTATAAATAGAAACAGACAAACAGAAAAAGGAACAAACAAAAGAGGGCATCCACGTTTCAGTTCATTAGAATAAAATTTTCTGATGTGCCATTCGTCATACTGAACTCTCTGTGTTCTACATAGGAGGTAATATTATGTATTGCTATGGAAACTTAGCCACATTGGAGTGGCAGAAGGCCACGGGCAATGGAGCGGCAATGCAAATGGGTCCAAACGGCTCTTTGAATGTTTAAGGTTGCTGACCCCTGGTATTATTCATCTAGAGTCAGTCAATTATGCCACTGTAAAAAAAAATCCCCCAACAGGGCAATTCGATATGGAAACACAATGTTTCCTCAAAGCATGAATTGACAGGCAGAAATAAATATTTTTGTCCTCTAGATTGTGGAAGAATTCCATTGAATGAAATCACCCTTGGTCTGTTATGCATTTTCCCTGCGGTTGTACCTCCTCAGGTGGATCAATCATTGTGGCCATTTTCCATTTGATGGTCATGTTGTCTGCATTGTGTATTAGTGCCATTTTTGTAGTTAGTAAAATAGTGTAGAATTTGTTGTTGCTGCTTGTGTTGATAGTTAAGTATCCCCCATGTTAATTATATAAGTCACTGCTCATTTTGAAAGCTCTGTGGCAATACAGTGTGACTCCCCATATATACCATGTTTTTTGCGTGTTTTCAGTTCCTGTTTTAATTACTTTTTAATTCTTTGTTGTAGTTCTCCCAATGCAGCGGCATGCAGCAGGGACTTCCAGCACTGATGATGAGGTGTTAAGTAGCACTAGCACCATACGCAAACGCAGGTGGAGGAGAAATACAAGATATGTCATAGCGGTGCCCCCAGAAGTGGCAGCAAAGTCTTGCTTGAATGAAAAGCAGGAAGACACAACTGATGCATTCCATGGCCAGAATAATAGCATCCTAAATAAATGTATCCTGTTAACTGTAGTCATGGCTGTCAGTATGGGCCTGGGTCACATTTACGGTAACTGACTGCAGACTTCACTTTACTTTTCACAATGACCATTTGATCAGCTGCTTTAATTTCTTATGCTGCCAGTAAAATTATTTTCAACCTCCAAGAGGCAATAATTAAGATAAGATAAGAAAAGATAAGAATCCTTTATTGTCACTATGACACTGTTTCTAACATCATTGTGAAAATACAATACATTCGGCTGCTCCACAATATGGTTATGGCAGCAAGATAACAGAGGTTCCAGAAAAAGGTTACAGTTGTTAAATACAAAGATTGATAATTAGAACGTCAACTAAGCTCAAGCTAAGTCATGAACCTAATATAAAGGCAATTATTTGTTTTTATTGACTTCCAGCCACTATCTATAATCCTGTGAGGGAAAACAACATGGACAAGGCCGGCATTGATGAGTTCGGTGGCGTGAAGAATCAGCTTCAGAGTAATTTTAAGGACCGATTTATCACAAACCAGGTCAATGTACAGAAAAGAAATACCCTCATAAAAAAAACAGAATTGCTGCAATGACATTCTATGGGCAAAGTGTAACTTTTTGCTTTTTTTTCATGACAAATTAACATTGCAACCAACAGATTAACTGTATAAGATTCATTACTGTGCTGCAGCACTGCTTTCTTTCTTACATCTCCCACAAGACCATGACTAAGGTGTGTATTTTTTCCCTTATCAATGTGGGAGCAGAATGTGATTGCACTTCTGACGGAGGTGATTGAGAAGATCACGCATAAAAACCAGGAACTCAACATCAAGCCAGCTCACATTCAGGTAAAATCAAAACCCGTATTCTAGTATTATAATGGAGATACTATACAACTGTTGTAGATTTCAGGATATCACAACATTTAAACCCATTACCTTTCAACTCAACTTAAATCAGTGTTGGCGGAACATCATACTCAACACAGTCTATAATGTGATGAAGACAAAAGACTATTGAACTGAAATTATAATCACAAAATCAATATCATAATCATCAAAAAAATATGACGTGCCAAATTATGCAGGCATGAACAGTCATGAAATTTGAACTCTCCACATATAGGCGGATTGGCTGTCCGTCTTGTTTAGTATGAATGAACGTTATTGTAATTGCAGTGCAATAAATGAGATTTACGGATGTGGTTATTGCAATGTTTTTACAGTCAATGCCCTGTATAATCACTGGTTGGTTTTGTGAGATGATCAGATATATTTGAAGAGTTCTTTTGCAAAAACAGATATTGACGTTTTTTTCAATTTTTGTGAAGCATTGGTAATACCTTTGATGCCTAGATTTATTTATTTCAACAAAGGAAGACTGACAGAACAGAAATGCAGTATTTCAAAAAAATCAAACTTAATGGTAAAAATGTTTTTTTGCATTCAGATAAATATTTTGTCGACGAAAGAGCATTCGTTTTTGAGCCTGAACAGTCAAATCAGAATTAACTGGTTTCACATTAATGCAGAACCATACATAGATATTTGTAAAATCCAGTGCTTCTCAATTATTTTCTGTTACGCCCACCCTAGCAAGAAGAAAACAATTTGCACCCCCCACTCTCTGCCGCGATATATATAACATCAGTTGTATGTAAAATTGTAAGTACACTTCTGCATAAAATTATATCCCTATTAACATTAAAGAAAACAAAAAAGAAAGAAATATAGTTCAACTTACAACAAAGAATAACTTGATTAATATTGTTTTTAGTCTGTAACAGAAAAGATTCTAAGTGCATCAATTTGCCTGAAATTAAAAAAAATAAATCCTTATCTAAACTGTAAACATTTTTGACCGACATATTGCTGAAAAATAAAATTAAATAAAATCAATAAATAATAATGAATTCAAATTCAGTTCAGCAATATTGACTCAGGAGCACAATATATATATAACACTTTAACCTACAATTTACGTTACGTTAATATACGCAATATACGTTTTCGCTGAAAAAACTCCAGCCGCTTGTCAGCGTGATTGGGGTGTAATGTGTAATAAAAAAAAAAAAAGTCACACGCGCCCCCCTTGGCATCGGACCGCGCTACTCCAAGGGGGGCGCGCCCCACTATTTGAGAGGCACTGGTATCATCCATGGCACCTAGTGATATTAATTCCTCTTAAAACAGGTACGTAAAGTGCAAATGAGTTTTATTGAAACTTCATGTAAACATAACACAACATTCAAACTGAACACAACATTGGAACATCACAGACCAGTGGACATTGCATTACATTACATTGGAGCGCTTATCACAAAGGAAAAAAACTGAAAACAACAACAAAAAAAAAACTGAAAACTTTTTTAGCACAGGTGCGGACCATAATTAGAATTTGGTGCAAAGGTTCATTTACACCACTGGTCATTTCTCAAGCTTTGTCAGTCTCTCCAGAATTTTACACACAATTAAGTAGGTCACATTTCACCAATTTGCAGGGTTTTTTTTAATAAATCCGAAATAGTTAAAACAATTGTGATTCAAATAAGGTGGTACTTTTTCTCTTTCATGTTTATCCAAAAACACCTGCAAATTGGTGAATTACTACCTACTTTACTGAAGTTTAAGTGTGTAAAATTCTAGGAGAATAGATCTTGCTCCATCCATTGATTTTCTTCCGCCTATCCGGGTCCGGGTTGGAAGGGCAGCATTCTCGGGAGGGAAGCCCAGACGCCCCTCTCCCGAGGCGTTCCCAGGCCAACTGGGACACATAGTCCCTCCAGCTTGTCCTGGGCCTTCCTTGAGGTCTCCTCCTAGTGGGACATGCCCGGAACACCTCCCTAGGAAGGCGTCCAGGGGGAATTTGGAAAAGATGCTGAAGCCACCCAAACTGGGTCCTCTCTGTGTAGGGGAGCAGCGGCTCTACTTTGAGCTCCCCCCAGGTGATAGAACTCCTTTCGCTATCTGGTAGGGTGCGTGCCGCCAACCTGCGAAGGAAACTCATTTCGGCCGCTTGTATCCAAGATCTTGTCCTTTCGGTCATGACCCAAAGTTCATGCTCATAGGTGAGGGTAGGAGCGTAGATCGACAGGCAAATAGAGAGCATTGCCCTCTGGCTCAACTCCTTCTATAACGGACTGGTACATCAACCACGTCTCTGCCGCCATTGCACTGATCCGTCGATCAATCTCCTGTTCCATTCTACCATCACTTGTGAACAAGACCCCAAGACACTTAAACTCATCCACTTGACGCAGGTACTCGTCTTAGATCCGGAGGGTGCAAACCACCTTTTTACCGTCGAGAACCATGGCCTCAGATTTAGACGTGCTCATTGTCATCCCCGCCATCTCGCACTCAGCTGCAAACCGCCCCAGCACATGCTGGAGGTCCTGGTCTGAGGGCGCCAACAGGACAACATCATCTGCAAAAAGCAGCAATGAGATCCTGTGGTCCCCAAACTGGACCCTCTTCGGCCCCTGGCAGCGCCTAGAAATCCTGTCCATATAAATAATGAACAGGACCGGTGACAAAGCCGTGCCGGAGGCCAACAGGTACAGGGAAGAGGTCTGGCTTATCGCCAGCAGTGCGAACCAAGCTCCTGCTCCGGTCATATAGAGACCGCACAGAATGGGCCATGGACTCCATACTCCCGGAACACCCTCCACAGAGCACCGCGAGGGACCCGGTTGAATGCCTTCTCCAAGTCCGTAAAGGACATGTCGACTGGTTGGGCAAACTGCCATGATCTCTCCATTACTCTGCGGAGAGTCTAGAGCTGGTCAAGTGTTCCATGGCCAGGACGGAAGCCGCATTGTTCCTCCTGGATCTGAGGTTCCACTATCGACCGGATTCTCCTCTCCAGTTACCTGGAATAGACTTTTCCAGGTATGCTGCGGAGTGCAATCCCTCGTTAATTGGAGCACACCCTCTGGTCCCCCTTCTTGAATAGAGGGACCACCTCCCCAGTCTGCCAATCCAGGGGCACTGTCCCCGACTGACATGCGATGTTGCAGAGGTGTGTCAGCCATTACAGCCCTGCAGCATCCAGAGATTGGAGGTACTCAGGGCGGATCTTATCCACCCCCCTGCAACTTGCCACAGTGGAGCTTTTTTACCACCTCGGTAACCTCAGCTCGGGTGATAAACAAATCCAATTCTGAGTTCTCAGCCTCTGCTTCCTCTGTGGAAGACATGCCAGGAGGATAGAGGAGATCCTCGAGGTATTCCTGCCACTGCCCAACCACATCCTCAGTTGAGGTCAGCAGCTCCCCACCTCCACGGTAAACAGTGTTGGTAGGGCACTGCTTTCCCTTCCTGTGGCGCCGGACGGTTTGCCAGAACCTCCTCATGGCCGACCAATAGTCCTCCTCCATGGCCTCCCCAAAGTCCACTTGGACCCGAGTTTTTGCTTCAACAACAGCTTGGGCTGCAGAACGTTTGGCCTGCCGGTATCTGTCAGCTGCATCAGGAGACCCACAGGCCAGGTGAGCCTGGTAGGCCTCCTTCAGCTTGACGGCATTCCTTACTTCCAGTATCCACCACCGGGTTCAGGGATTGCAGCAACAACAGGCATCACGGCCTCAGCTTTGGGTTGCTCCCTCAACAATGGAGGAGGAAAACATGGTCCACTCAGACTCCAATCTCCAACCTCACTCTGCATCTGGTGTAAGTTCTCCCTCATCTCCTCCCCCCAGACTCACCATGCATTTGGGCCTGCTGCATCTGTCCGGCTTCCTCCCCCCATCAGCGGATCCCACTCACCACCAGCTGGTGATCAGCTGACAGCTCAGCCCCTCTCCTCATCCAAGTGTCCGGGACATGCAGCCAGAGGTCAGATGATACGATTACAAAATCGATCATTTACTTCCGGCCAAGGGTGTCCTGGTGCCAAGTGCACTGATGGACACCCTTATGTTTGAACATGGTGTTTGTTATTGACAAACTGTGACTAGCGCAGAAATCCAACAACAAAACACCACTTGGGTTCAGATCAGGGAGGCCATGCCTCCCTATCACACCCCTCCAGGCATTGCTGTCATTGCCCACGTGGGCGATGGAGTCCTCCAATAGAACGATGGAGTCCCAAGATGGGGTACGATCTAGTGCTGCCCCAAGGACAGCCAGGAAGGCTGGGTACTCTGCTATGCTGTTTGGCCCATATGCCAAAACAACAGTGAGAGACCTGTCCTCCGATTGAGGGTGTAGGGACACAACCCTCTTGTTCACCGAGGAAAACTCCAACTAGTGACGGCTGAGCTAGGGGTAAGCCTACTCCTGCTCGCCGCCTCTTCCCATGGGCACCTCCAGAGTGGAAGAGAGTCCAGCCTCGCTCAAGTTGGGATCCAGAGCCCAGGCTGTCAGTTGAGGTGAGCCCCACTATCTCTAGCCGCACCACTTTGGGACCCACCCCCCCAGCAAAGTGACATTCCATGTCCCAAAGGCTTGTTGATTAGTCAGAGGATTAGGTCGCCGAGGCTCCCCCTTTTGACCGCCGCCTAGACCACAATGCACCGACCTCTTACGGCCCCTCCTGCAGGAGGTGAGCCAACGGGAGGGCAGGTCCATGCCGCCTTTCTGGGCTGAGCCCGTCCGAGCCCCATGGGCGGAGACTCGGCCACCAGGCGCTCGCTTTCGAGCCCCAGCCCGGGGCCTGGCTCCAGGGTGGGGCCCTACTGAAGTTGGTCCAAGCAACATGAACTTCCTCTGTTTGTTCTTCATCATCGGGGTCTGGAGCTGCTCTTAGTCTGACGCGTCACCTGTTTGCCTTGGGAGACCCTACCGCGGGCCCTATGGGGTCCCTGACAACTTAGTTCTCAGGATCATTTTGGCCCTCAAACCCCTCCACCACAGTAAGGTGGCAGCTCAGGGAGGGGCTGTTGTGCACATGAACATATGCATCATGTTCTAATTGCTGGGCAGGATTTAGAACTTAAGATCTTCGATGTGTGACTGCCTTGACATCCATGTATGACAGCAGAGCAGCATCTTGTATTGCCTTATGTGTAGCTGTGTATACAGTTTGATTTATATGTGCAATATCATCTGGGAACACCGTCTCCGCCTGGTACACCTTAGCTTTATCATGTACAGAACCTATACTGGGTGTCCCCCCCTCTATCCCAGGCTTTCTTGAGATCGGTTATGTTCCTCTGCTTTTCTCCTCTTTTTCCTTCCCTGTGGGCATGAAATTACAGCCTCCTCCACCGGCAAGATCATCTTCACCACAACAGTTTCCACTCTTGAGGTCGCTCATCTTTGTTGACATTCTAAGAGCTGGCGGTGCAAGCTACATCAATTGACTGAAATGCACTTCGTTGATTCGCTAAATGGAGTTGTTGGCTTCTGCTGACAATCGTGTGAGGTGTTTATTGGTTTTTGTCCCAAAACAGCAACTTTGATGTCGTTAGACAGAATATACCAGGTTTTGGAGAATTGGGATTTGGTATTTCAAAACAGCTATTCAGAAGTAAAATACAATCGTCAGCTAAATTTTTGCAAAAGTGGCAGAAATCAGTTTTTGCAGATAAACTCTTCATTTGCAAATACTGGTATTGCAGGAATTTTTCCCCGGTAGTTAAGTTTTGATGACCCTGAAAAATATTAACACATTATCTGGATTTGTTGAGATGCTGTTGATAACTTTTGACAATTTCCAAAGATATTTCTGATAGAAAATACTTTAAACAGCAGGCATGTAGGCAGAATGTAAATCTGGGTAAGGCCCTTAGTACAGTTTTGTGGTCAACAAAATTTCTTACAATTTTTAAAACCAGAACATTTGGCTTTTTCTTGGAAAGAAACACATGGACACCTTGGAGACCTTACTGGAGCGAGGCACCATGGACATCGAAAAGCGAAAGAGACTCATTCATGTGAACAGGCAGCTGAAGAAATCTCTGAGTATCAGGGAAAAGTCTTTTTCCATTTTGCAAGAGAAATTCAGGGGCTTGCAAGACAAAATCAGCAAGCTGGAGGCAAGAAGGTGCCACACTGACTCTTTACTGTCAGAAAACCAGGTGCTGAAAGACCAGCTTGAGGAGTCCAGACAACTGATACAAATCTTCCATGGACAGAGGGATGGCCTGACAGCGGAAACACAGAAACTAAAGAAGAAGCTCGATGAGGAGACTCAAGTCACACACATGCAGCAGGAAGAACTTAAGTGGTTGAGAGTTAAAGTTGAGGACACTTCAGAGGTCAAAGAGCTGCGGTCCCATATCATGATGCTGGAAACGAAATTGAGATTTGAACAGCAACGCTCTGACCTGTGGGAGAGACTGTATGTGGAGAGAAAGGAACAGAGACTTAATGGTGATACAGCACGTAAAATTAAAGAAACAAAAGAGGGACGATCAAGGAAGGTTAGGAAGATGTTTGATACTGTCAAGAATTCAGTTGAGGAGTTTGCCTACCATCATACAAAGCAGATAAAAAAAGCCAAGCAAGCCTTACATGAGAACCTGAGAAAAGTCTCTGATTCTCTTAAGTCAACCTTAAGCCATTACAAGGAATCAGCCTCAATTTTCTTAAATGGGGCAAAGGGTTTTTACAAGAGCTTTCATGACAAACCACTGCAAAACCAAGACTCAAACATCTATGACACACATGATGCCAGATCTGACAAGTCTTTTCATAGCAAACCTTGCACTCTAAAATCAGGGAGTAAGTTTGATGAGCTGCATGATCAAAACATCAAAAGACCCATTTTTAACAATATTAACAACTTCCAGTACTGGAAGAAGCTTGAGAAGTTCATCAACAATTTCTGCATCAATGGTTTGTTTATCCACAATCAGATGCAGTGCACTGACTTTGTCAGTGATGTGGAGAGCTTTTTAATCCACATGCACTTTCACAGCCCTGATAACAACACTCTTCAAGATCTTCAGGACCTCATTTTAGGCATTTCTTTGGGCAGGCAAAGTTTTAGTCCTATTTGAGGATCCACTTATCTCAGGTTATGAACAGCAATATATATACATTTCATTTCATTTCTTTTTGAATCATAGTGGCAAATATCAAAAATACACTGGTAAGAAGAGTTATGAGTAAAGTGGCTCATGCTGAACCAGAGAACTATAAATGGACAGCACAGAGATCGCAATTGTAGACGGTCATAGAGAACGACATATGTATGATTGATGGTTGGTAAGGTGTTATCAAACTCGGCCATGTGTCCTTTGACCCCAAATATGCTTATATGGTATGCCTCTTGTAAGCCTCATGTCTTGATTGCTTTAGTGACAGCAATTGTTCAGTAAAATGGTAAATAAAGCAAAATTAAGTTGGTACAATACATTTTTTAATTACAATTTCAAGTATATAAGCACATTGCTGTTTCTCAAAAGCTGCTGTCTTAAAACTGTATTTGGAGATGAGTGATACGTTACATACACCTCACTGCAAGACAATTCTTGTACAACGTTCATGTAAACTATACAGACGTGTAATTTGTGGGTAAAAGAAAGGTTGTACAAGTAAACCAATTACTGTCGCAACTTTTATGCTGTCCCATTTTTGCTGTTTTGCATCACTCGAAACTGGAGGTAAAGTTATATGTCCGGCAAAACCTGTAAAAGAGAGGGGTATATATTGGCCTGCCCAATATTAAATTGTAAGGAAAGAAGACCTTTACAATTTGCACCGCTGATTTTTTTCCATTTCATATCCAGCAACCGTGTCCGGTGAAAGGCATCATGAGAGGGTGTACAGCCAGTAAATGTCTTTGTCCTCTCCTCTCAGGTTTCAGTTGTTGTCTCAAGTTTCAATAACATAAGGATGTTCAAAGGCCTGAATTTTAAATTTTTCTGTCACACTTATTTGATTTTTTACCTTCTCTCAGTAGATCAGTCTGATTACAGCTGCTCCTCATTTTGACTATTGACTATGAGAAGTAATAGACCACTGATGTTTCAAAATGCTTTTTTTGGCCTAGAGTTTACTTCTGTAGTAACTACGTGTGAGAAATATCAGAAGAGCAGCCAATCCAGAACTTGTCAGTATCTTGCATAAATAAATATCTTTCCGCCAACTCGTCTCTCTGGAAAATGAGTATGAAATATCTCTGCTGTCTTCACATAGTTGTTCCCATGCAGAAACACATCAATCTCCTGTGGGAAACACAGTAAGTGACAATTATTACATAAAAGAAGATCACTCATGAAAACCATTCGCCAGAAAATTTCACCTTTTCCAAAACATCAAAGAGAACCAAGTGTGTTGGCAGAGCGAATCTTTCTTGACAAAAAACTTTCAGCCACTGAAGAGGGTCATTGAAGAATATCTCTGCCTCGTCTGTGTAGCCCTCTTGTCCAAGGTCTGGGGGACACTCCAGGAACCTCATCCTCACTGGGCAGTGCATGTGGCTGCCAGGTTAAAAAAAAAAAAAAAAAAGTTGCCTGGATGAAATATTTTACCAATGATTTTGTGATAACTATTGTTTCTAGGTAAGAGAGGCTTTCTGTTCTCTTTGTTTTAATTTTCTGTATTTTTTTTTTTTTTTACATCAGTCATTAACCCTCTGGCGCAAGCACTATGAAAGCCTTGGTCAAGATTTTTTTTTCTGAAAGTATATTACTGTAATTCTTCTCAGGACATGAAAAAATGTGTTCAACTTTTTCCCCCAAAAATTACGTTTTTTTTCATTAAGTACAATTCAGTAGACTGCCTATCAGTCATGTTTTATATCATGTTTTATATCAGTCAATATAAAACACTGAACTAAGCAAAAATTAATTAACTTGTTTCTATTGTAAATATACAGACCCTTGTTCTCAGGATATCTCAGGATTTGCTCATGTCTGCTTACAGACATGGCATTTGCAATTTTTCCAAGACGAAGACCATCCTTACTTGATCAGTACATTCATCCATGATCAGATTGATCCCTAAAAAAAAATCTGCATTTCCTTCTCGGTCACTGCTAGATTTTTGTTCCCTTCCTAGAGAGCATACAAGTTAAGTGTTGTACACTGTCTAATCCACATTGTGTTTCCACTCCCCTAGAAAAGGAGGCGAGTCTCCATCAAAGTCATAGTCTTGGATTTTCCAGATTTTATTTCGGGCTTCAGTATGGTCAGGTACCATGTGCCCATCTGCCACAGCTCACTGACCATGCTGACTATCCTCTGCATCCTGACTGTCTGTATCTCCATTATCATCTGCTCCTATGTCTCTGTTCTTCTCTGCCAGCCAGTCATCATCATTGTTGACACTACTCTCATCATCACAGGAGCTTGATGGGATATCCTGGACTGTTCTTTGGGCAACTTAATTCTTTTCTGCATTTGAAGTCTGCAAAATATGATTTATAATTAATATAATAACTCAAACTACAGCTAATCTGAATAAAAATTTATGTTTTGAACAATAAGGGTGGAAACATAAAAATTACTCATTGACTTGTGACCAAAACAGTCATAAGAAACAGTGAGACAATTATATGACTTGAGTTAAAAATACAATGCGTAATGCCTGATGTCCACCTCATTTGATACATAGTTAATCATAATTACTGCACACATATTGGGCCTTGGCAAATTTCATATTCATATAGTAGCCTTCCCCAAATGTTACTGTACATCATCACTTTTTTTATTTACTTGCGAGGCTCTTCCAGTATCGAAGGAATGACAAAGGGGATGTCTGCGAGGGTGGCTTTTAGTCAGCTACAGTATCTTGGATTCAAATTAAATTTACTTATAGTTACATCTACTGAATACTGAATCGACCTCAATGGACCATTGCAGCATTGAGAGCACTCTACCGGCTGATATGCAATTCAACCATAGAAACCATTGCCTCAAAGAAAGTTACTTTTTAGTAGTTGTCCACTGTAGTGACTGCTATGCACAAGAGGGTTAAAGGACACTTAGAATCCCTGATAACAATATAAATTTCATTTTCACTGATAACATCCAACTGATCATGACTCAGTTTTGACCTGCTCAAAGACCATCAATCTGTGCAGGGTGGACTCTCGATGAGGCATCATGATCGTCATGTCATTCAAACACAAAAGTGTAGTTGTACTAGTGATCTACCAGTAGAAGGGTGTTGAGTGGCAGGGCATGAGGAAGAGGATGTCTGGCTGCAGGTGGGGATCAGAGGTGATGCTGCTGGTTTCACATAGTGCCTGAAGACGGTTCATAACATCAAGAGCTCCTCGCTGATGCACTAGGCCCATGTACAGAGCCGGAAGCAGATTGGCCACCAGCAGGCTAGAAACTACAGCTTTCCGCCATGTCTTAATTTGAGCCAGTGAGATTCCTTAAAGAGGCAAGTGTACACATTTTTTGACCCAAGCCAAGAGCACATTATCTCATTTCAGACATGGGACTCACCACTTAAGATCATACAGAGCGGGAGTAAGGGATAGATGAATCTAAACTCCTTGTGAGGAAGAAAACTATCAGAAGTAAAAAGACAACAATACAACATTAAATGACTATTTTTGTCTGAAGTGCATACTATAGCAATGATACAATTCTGCTCCTCTTTTGTACAGTTGCGATATTGTCAACATTAAATGGCTATTTTTGTCTCAAGTGCATGCTGTAGCAATGATACAATTCTGCTCCTCTTTTGTACAATTGTGATATCGTCTACATGTGCTGGGCACGCACAAGTCTAGCTTTGGTTCATAATAGTTACCGGTAAATGGTATTTGAAGGACAAACAAAGGCAACTATTTCTTTATCTTTCTACTCTTATTTTGCAACCTTTAAATTCAAGTTGTTGTTCATAACCAATAAGTTATGTCACTGTTAGACAATCATCAAAATGTTGGATGAAAAGTTACTGAACCAGACATAATCTGACATTATTGATGCTTACAGTTTTTAATGTGAAATATACATCCCAATCAAAGACCACAAACACGTAATACTTTACCTGTATATCACAATGGTCCACAAGACTGTTATCCACAGTATTCTGTATCTTTTTGACAATAACATGTATCCGTGAAGACAAAGTGGAAGGTGAGGGCCAATTAAAACTACGATGCCCTGGGTGAAGTACCAGTGCCAGGGGTGAACGCCATAAAACCCAGCCACACCGCTGAAAATATTGAACTTCAGAAAGTTCATCTGCACAAATGTCCACTGAAAATCATATGAAAATTATGTTTATTATTATACTCATTTTGTCATGTTCTGCATTTCAGAATCTGCCGTACTTTACCTTGCCATAGAAAATACAATCAATTGTTGTTGTTATCGCAATCGTCAACACCCTGCAAATTTGGATACAATGAATGTAGATAAACGTTGACAACAACATGGGATTATAGGTGAAGTACACATACCCTATTGGAATGTAGTTATGAGTGATGAGCTGCTGTTTGTTATTTTCCTTCCAAAAATGATATACTAGCAGCGGAAACCAAACAATTAAGGCTGTGGGACGCACGGTAACTGCCAAGGCAACAAGGGCCAAGTATTTTTTGCTGAAAAACATTGGCATCAATGTTAATTGCTTCTTTAACATACCAAATAACATTAGAGTCATTTTGATGCAGCACACGGACCTGCTGCATGCTTTGGAGTCTGGCAGGGGAAAGTAAGACAGAGCCACAGTTGTGAGCGTGGTCTCTATGCTGTTAGTCAATGTCCGGGTACAACAGTAAAAGGTGAACCAGGAGCACAACTGACAGAAGAACTGTAAAAAAGATTAGAAAATAAAAGATTAACCTTAAGTGATGGATTTTATATACAGTAAGTGATGGATTTTATGGATGCAATCCTGTAAAGGAAACACATTATTAGTCTATTGAATGATTCACAACTGATTGCACTTGTGAGTTGGGATGTTGGATCAGCATGTGGGATTGTACTCGTCTTTTTGTGCAGTACCAACATTTGATATGCGTAAATTTTAAACATAGTTTAACTGAAGTTGATTTAATGCCTATTCTATATAGAAAGACATAGATGTAAGTCCGCAAAACCACCTGCAAGACATCATCAAATCCTTTCAAAATGTTTGCTGAAATGACTCAGAGTAATATTAACTGGAAGGTGTTTTACCGCCCACTTTGCAACATCACTGTTCTCAAGCATTTTGACGAACAAGTAGAGTCTAATATCTGCAATTGCAGCCAGCAGTGCCAGGACTACTCTTGGAAGCCAAATCTGCAAAAGCAATGTGAAAAAGATGTAATTAAATACAACTCTCTCAGCAACACAGAGTAATATTATGTTTCAGAAAAGAAACTTACCAACAGATACACTGTGTCGTAGTTTATGTACTGCATCAGTTTATAAAGAAGTGCAAAGAAGAGAGGATAGGTATATCCTCTTATTCCTTCCTTCCATTCCCA
>OMPJ01039220.1:0-20592 GCA_900312935.1 Carapus acus | reverse complement strand
TGTCTTTGGTTGTTTATTATATATTGTGTTTTGTTGTATGTTGTCATATGTAACCGCATGTAATTTTACTGAGAAGGCAAAGACAAAATTCCACTTAGGTGGCCGATGCTACTGACTGAATTGCAATTATTATCTCAGCCGGCGATTGTTGTGTCAGCTTCGGGAATCACCTAAATGTGTGTCCTTAAATTTGTGTTTGTCGCCTTGGACGTTGATAGCAGCTTCGTTTTCAGATTGCAGAGTAAGCATCTGAACACATACAGGTATGTGACGTGACACGGAATCGCGTCTGTTGGCTATGCGCATGTGCAGGTCTGTGCTCCCGTCTGTTTAAATAAAGCAAAAAAAAAAAAAAAAGCAGCAAAAGCGCCACTGCGTTTGAGGTTTAGAAATACCTGAGAAAACATAGCTTCTGCGGATGCTACCGCGCTATTTGATCAGTAAAATAGTTTCACTACTTCAAAGCTATTTGATTTAGAAAACAGCGACGTTACGACCACGCTACTGAGTAATGTAGTTGAACTAGTAACGTCGCTACTTGTAACGCCGCTACTGCCCAACACTGTATATTGATCAGTCTACTTCCCTACCCTCATCTATGGGAACTTGAACTTTGGGTCAGGAACGAAAGGACAAGATCTTGGATGCGAGCAGCCAAAATGAGTTTCCTCTACAGGGGGGCCCGAAGCACTCTACAAGATAGGGTGAGGAGTTCTGTCACCCGGGAGGAGCTCAAAGTAGGGCCACTGCTCCTCCACATGGAGAGAAGCCACTTGGGGTGGCTCAGGCATCTTTTCCAGATGCCTCCTGGAAATCCAAGGGAGGTGTTCCAGGCATGTCCGACAAGGAGGGAGGCCCCAAGGAAGACCCAAGACACGCTGGAGGGAATATGTCTCTCAGCTGGCCTGGGAACGCTCGGGATCCGCCCAGAAGAGCTGGAGGAGGTGTCCAGGGAGAGGTTAGCCTAGGCTTCCCTTCTGCTGTCCCCACGACCCGGCCCCAGATAAGTGGCAGAGGATAGAAGGACGGATGGATTTTGGAATTCATTGTTTCCCTCTTTTATCACAGAAAAATATAGGGATGGCTGCAGATACACTTAAGTGATGAAAATCAATACACATACCTCCTTGAGGTGTTCAAGCATTGCTATGATGACTGTATTTTTCTGCAGTTGCTCCATCAACTTTGCATACTCGGCTTCAGTCCTATGGATATTCTGCTGTATCTGCATCACAACGTACTACAGGTTAGTGTTATCAAGCCTCTGTCAAATGTCTACATGCAGAATATAAACCAAACAAACTGCGATGCATTAAAGAATGTTGAAAAGTTATCATAAATAATGCATAATTGCATACCTTTACCAAGAGGACAGTGCATATATGTACAGTATGCATGTATGACCATGTAATTTATGAGTCGCTTGTAATCAGAGAATTGGAGTGAGATCTCATACTGCTTGACAGCCTTGCATGTTCATCATTCTTCCTCTTTCAGACAGGAGCCTGCTTGTGAAGATTTGTTTACATACAAATTTCATGCTGTAGGCCACTGGTTCTTAATCTGGGTTTGATCAAACCCCTGGGGTTTGGTGAGTCAGTCACAGTGGTTCGGCAAAGGTCAAGACACACACCTAACTCATATGGTTCGTGATGACAAGACCCGCTTTGCCATCGTAACAAAGGTTCGGTGAATGAGGATGTGAAACTGGTGGGGTTCAGTACCTCGAACAAGGTTAAGAACCACTGCTGTAGGCCTACACTTACCTCACTTTCAAAGCAAGTTTTAAGGACATTCATTTCTTTTGAGACTTCATCCACCTCTCCCATTAGCTCCCTCGACCCATGAAGACTTGGCAGAAAATCATCATACTTTTTGATGATTATGTCACATACTTTTTCCTGAAAAATCACATTTGTACAGTGAGTGGGAGCTGCAAAAATATTTCTTTAATTCAGTCTGTCACGTGAAATATTCATGAATGCCATGACCATTACCAAATGTTTGCTGTATCAGCTGTTGCTTTTGTGTTAGCTGTTGTTACATTATGGAACAAAAGACAGCGTCTGACCAGTACATTCAGGTTGGAAGTATTGTGGCAGCGTGGCTGTTATTACAACACTGATGTATACAGTGGCAGGCACTCAACAAATTAATTGCTAAAATCAGTGTGCAAGGGGTTTACGAATAATAAAGAAGAGGGAAAATCCAGCCCAACAATCAAGTACATAGTATTTCTGCTGTTGTTCACTGCCTTCAAACAATCATTTATAAATGTTTTTCACTTTAAGTTGACTTTGACTATCTCAAACACGATGGTGTGCGTTATTTTATGCGAGTGAGTCACAATATAATACGTGATTTGTCCTAATGTCAACTGCATCCATAAACATTGGACCATCCATTAGTAACTGTTTTCCTAACTGTACTCAATTACCTTTAGCATTTATAAACTAATCTCTAAAAGCCACGACATACACATTTGTAGTGAGGGAAAGTCCATCTTGGTCTAGTGTTACGACATTTAAAATGGACAATTTACATTACTTAATTGTATTGATATGTATAAACATTGCAGGTGATGTAGGTTAGGGTTTTCAGTCGCCCCAATTACAGCGTCGGTTTAAGAAATTAGTATGGGGCAATTAGTATGAGTTTGGAATGAGAGGCTGTCCGCGAACAGCCTCTCGTGTTTGAAATACAAGCTAAGGGCAAACATTTCAGCTGTAAAGGCATGGCTAGCACTGCTAACATTTAGCCCGTGAGAGCACAGTCTGGTATTATTTTCACAGGAGTGAGGACCAGTATAATACGATGGCTCTCTACACTTTGGCTACCAGTTGGTGATGACGAGTGATTATTATTTGTACTGCTTGATATCAAAAGCAAAACAAGCTGCGGCGTTACTTTTAGCACATGGGTCGAGATAGCTAGCTGAGTACCTTTGTATCTTCCACTTTGTGAGACATCCGACTTATCTTTTCGGATAGGTCCTCCTTTTCCAGTTTACCAGAACTGGCCAGCACTTCGGTCACGAAGGAAGTCATGGTATCTTTATTTTCTTTTCAGGACTTGCACAGCAACCGTGGCACGTCAGCGGTGTTTGTCCCGCCAAGCACGTCATTTGTTGTGGGCGTTACTGACAATTGACACAGCACTGTTGCCAACTCCCCCCTGAGCAAATAAGTAGCGTCTGTCGTAAACAGTCGTAAGCAGTGTCGCCAGGTGAGAAGTGTAAGATTATACCGGACAGATATCTTGAGGGAACTCATCGTGCAAACCGCTTTTCCTCACGCATACACGTCACTCGTAGCTCACATTTAGAAAAGCACGATTGGCTGGATTGAGCATCTGTTTCTGGAAACAGATGCACGATAATTATCGTACCCCTTGATCATACATACAAAATTATTACGTACAAATACGATAATTACTTTACACCTGGCAACACTGGTTCTAAAGGTCTACAGAGATCTGTAAATGGCTTGACTGCGAGATCTAGGGAATTGGCTAACAACAATGACACAGTTTAGTGAACGCTGTAAGAAACAGGTGATTGATTGTGGGAGAAATTACAAATGAGTTTAGAAAAACACACACCTCAGAGGCCGAAAGAGTGCCACAATGCTCTCTCCATCTACCTCTGTTCTTCTAATCATCAGCTGAGACACCCAACGCACTTGTGTCTTCTTTAACTATATCCATGGACCATCTCTGTGGTCTTCCTCCTACCTAGCAGCTCAATCCCCAACATCCCCTGTCCAATACATCCACTGTCTCTAATCTGCATATGACCAAATCACCTCAATCTTGCATCCCTGACCTTGAACCCAAATTGATCCACCTCATATGTTCCTGTGATGGTCTCATATTAATCCTGTCAAGATTGGTTCCTCCCAAAGAAAATCCCCGCATCTTCACCTCTGCCACCTCCAGCTCAGCCTTCTGCCTCCTGCAGTCGAAAGAGGAAGAAGAGGAGGAAGAAGATGGCGAAAGAAAGAGGAAGAGGAATACTGTTAATGAGGATAAGAGCTCTTTTCAGGAAATTAAAAACTTATTTCAATTTAGTATTTCTGATTACCCCAAATTAAAACATTCATGGATCATCTCACTGTAACTACAACATCAATGCCTTGATGCAGAGGGATGCTCAAAGGCCTCGATCGACTCATTATTTGGGTTCAGGTCATTAGTCTGAAGGAAGGGAAAAGCAACTGACCGTTTCCCTGTGCAGACGGCAAGGACTGCCACTGAGCCTACACAGCACTGCAATGTATCGGTATAATAACAAACAGCAGCTTCCCTTCAGCAGACTGGCAAAGGAGGTCAAGATTACCTGAGTCAGAGTCAGTCAGTGGTATGTTCATGATGCAGTTCAGTGGGCAGAGACATGGTTGCAATGCGGCACCATGGTAGTGTTGTGGTGTTAATGTGAAAATATTACATGTTTCTAACGTTTAACTTACGGATCACATAGAAATGCAAAACTGTCTACACTGGCAGACTGCAGTTCTGTTGCAATGTGTCCTGGAAAAAACCATTGGGGATCTATTAACGCAGGTCACCGTGCCCACTACAGGATTTCCAATAAAATGTGCTCCTCATGAGGAGGAGCACATGATCTGTGCTATGATCTGAATCAGCCTATGATCTGAACTCTTGTGAGATCATAGGCTAGCGTGCAGGACACACCACGAGTTTACGGGATCGGAATCCTTCAACTAGAGATGTTGTTTGCTCGTGAACAGGGGATGTTGTCAAAGAGCATTTTATTAGTCGTCCCCAACTTTTGTTGTGCCACAGAACACAGGTAGGTAGGTAGGTAGGTAGGTAGGTAGGTAGTTTAGTGATCCATTGATCTTGCTATCCAGGAAATTGGCAAAGTAGCTTGTTTGGCAAAGGTAGCTGATGATGTAACTGGTTGTTGCTATGGCTCCCCTGCTGACAGCACGAAGTGTGTGGGATGGTTCTCAATTGAAAGTGTAACTGCACAGCAAACTAAGCCATTCAGGGTGCATGTTCTTATGGAAAAAGGTCCTTGTTCTAGCCTGTGCCATTGTGGAGAGCTTTGAAAAAATAAAGTCCTGGTTTGCAGGCTAAAGAAAACCTCTGTCTCTTCTCCTATGTGTTTGTAGCTACTGCATTCAGTGGTGCTGTTCCACAGTAAGTGAGTAAAGGCTTACAAAAGGTAACACAAGTGACTGAAGCAACCATCTTCACATGCGTTGAGAGAGTCAAAGACAGGTATGATGTAGTGAATGTGGTCATTTTTCAAAATAAAACACCGTTGAGAATGTAGAATAAGAATGTAAATAATGTACGATAAGTAATGTATTCCGTCAGTGTGGCTGTACTCCTCTCCTTACAGAAAACCATTCACACTGGCAACATTCAAAAGTGACCTGTGACATTAAAGCTTTAACCTCACAGAAGACAGACTATCCCTCCGGATGCTAATGCTAACCAGGCCTCGGACTGTTACATGACACCTTTAGCAGACAGCAGAACCTGCTATCCACATTGTGGCAGGGGATTTGAATCAGACTGATTTAAAAACAGCGCTCCCCAAATTACATCAACATGTTAAATGTGCTACAAGGGGAAAGCACACTGGACATGTTATACTCCAACGTTAAGCAGGGCTTCAGGGTGAGGATATTACCACATCTGGGCCTGTCAGACCCCATGTCCCTGCCCTTAATACCAGCATACATGCCTCTCAGGAGAAGTGCGCCCACTACATCTAGAACTGTCAGGACCTGGCTTGAAGGAGCTTCTTAGCAGCTGAAGGACTGCTTTGAGAGGACAAATTGGGAGGTGCTTGAATATCAGGACTCGGAATAGCATACCACAGCAGCTCTGGATTACATCAAATACTGCACAGACATCACCGCTGCGGACAGACATATTAAAGTCTATCCAAACAAGAAGCCATGGATGACCAAGCAGGTGCTGTGCCTGCTCAGGGAGAGGAATAGTGCTTTCAGGTCAGGGAATAGGGAGCTTCATAGTGCGGCAAGATCCAACTTGAGGAGGTTAATCAGAGTGGCAAAGGCTGCATACAAGAGGAGGATCGAGGACTGCTTCAGGAACAACGATCCCAGGCAGGTGTGACGTGGGGTCCAACAGATTACAAACTGCAGGCCCAGCAGCCTGTCAGCGTCTCACTAGCAGAGGAGTTGAACCACTTCTTTGCTCGTGTTGAGGCGCCAGTGCAGGAGATGGCCTTATTAAACCCATCAGGAGACAGCAGCTGTCCCTTCACCGTAGTGGAGCACCAGGTGAGGAACACACTGGCTACAGCGAACCCAAGGAAGGTGGTGGTCCCTGACGGAGTCTATGGAAAGGTGCTTCAGTGCTATGAGGCTCAGTTGACGGGGGTCTTCACTAGGATTTCCAATCAATCCCTGAGGCCAAAGTCCCTCCTTGCTTTAAGTCCTCCATCATTGTCCCCCTCCCAAAAAAGAAATACCATCGACAGTCTAAATGACTACCAGCCGGTAGCACTGACACCCATAGTTGCAAAATGCTTTGAGAAATTGGTTCAGACCCACATCACCTCCTTGTTGCATCCCGATTTGGAGCCTCCTCAGTTCTCATACAGGGCTAACAGGTCAACACAGGAAGCTATAACAGTTCTCCGCACTGCTCTGTCACATCTAGAGCATGAGGGGACCTACACACACCTGCTCTTTGTGAACTTCAGCCCTGCATTAACTGCAATTTTACCGAACAGACTGGTGTCAAAATGGCACAATCTGGGATTATTGGACTCTGTCTGCCGCTGGATCAAAGACTTCATGACAGATCGCTCCCAGAGGATGAGAATATGTCCCCACATCTCCTCATCCATAAGCCTCAGCACCGGCTCCCCCCAAGGCTGCGTGATTAGTCCCCTACTTTTCACAGTCTATACACATGACTGCACATCCACACGTTCCAGCCACAGCATGAAAAAGGTTGCTGATGATACCACCGTGGTGGGGCTCATCTCAGGTGAGGATGAGTCCACAGACCGGGACGAAGTAGAGAGGCTGTCTGAGTTGTGTGCAGCGAACAACTTAATCCTGAACACCAAGAAGACACGGGAGATGATTGTGGACTCCAGAACGAGGAGGACAACGGTTGCACCTCCCCTCTTTGTCAGGGGAGATCGTGGAGAACTCTATAGGTCCCACTGTCTCAGGGAGGCACAACACATAATCAAGAACAAAACCCACCCCAGACATGCAATTTTTTTTCTATTGCCCTCTGGTAGACGTTTTAGGTCACTAAAACAAAACAAAACTAAAAGACAGTTTCTATGCAAGGACCATCTTTCCTTTTAACAGGGCTGGAACTGCTGCCGTCTTTCGATGAGTCTTTTAATCTGGTTTTTGTTATCTGGGTGATATGAAACGTCATTATTTTTGTGGTCAGTAGGTCGCATGTAGGCAAACTGTGTGCATGTGTGTGTATATGTACAGTATATAAATATTCGTATGCATGTACAGGTGCGCACGTGTGTGGATGGATATTTATGTGTATGAATGTTTTGATGAGTGTATGGTGGCATGTGTGTATATGTATGTGGGGTGTGTATTGTTGTATGTGTGTATATTGTACTTTAAAATGGCACTTAAGCCGGGATAGCACCGCAAAAATATTTGTTGCACAAGTTGTAATGACAATAAAGGACATTTTATTCAGGTTGTGGCCAGGGTGTAAGGGATCAGGGATTTTTACAGCCCGTCTCTTCACCCTGGCCAATACGTATGGCAGGCAGATCCATACCAATGATCCTCTGTGTAAACCTGACAGAGATGATCTAGATCTGTCCTGCTTTGTGGCTGACCAAAACCAGTCGGACATGCAAATTACTGAATGGATGATGGTAATGTGACGTGTGACCAGCACATACTGAGGCAGGTAAAAATGAAGTACTCATGGCAGAAATCAAACCTTCAAACTTCAATTTGTCCATTGAGCTACATGTCCTGTTGTCAGCCTATCCTATCCTTCCTATCTTGACAGCCGTTCTCCTCTTTTCCAGCTACAGCAGCAGCTTCAGTCCAATGTATCCACCATACTGTATGTCCTCTGGTCATGACCAAACCATCTCAATCTCTCTTCTCTGACCAATTCCCAAATTGAACCACCTTATCTTAACAGAGTCCGAGGCTTATTGATTTCTCCATGGTTAACCATGATGTGGCACCACACCACAATATCAGATAATGTAAATTAATTACTTCGCAGCAATCCATACCATGAGCACGTGTTGCATTTTTAATGCCCAGGATATCATTATATTACATGTTAGCAATACCAAACAAAAACTGCAGTGATGTATACCCCATACAACTGAAATCCTGTTGTTCTCTTTGCACTGCTATCAATCTTTGAGGTGATCTGGCACCTCATTCGGTTGGTGTAACTCAGCCTCAAAGTAGGATAATGCCCTTGGTCATTGTCTCGTCAACATTGTTTTCGTCTGTATTCATGTTCACTGTTGTTGAAGGTATGAATTTAGCTTGATCTGCTTGGAATTTCAACTATGATAAGCTTGACAGGTACCCAAAATCAGCAAGGACATTCATGTAACAAACCAAGGTGTCTACTGCAATGAACGCAAATTATTATGAAATCAAGTACTCTCTGTGTCAGCTTAAATAATCAATGCTCAATGGATTATTGCTACTTCTTGTTACTCACCAATGTCCTACCCCACCCTCCCTTTACTACGTGGAACCCACGTCCCGCCCTACTCTCCATCTGTGTGTGCCCATTCTGCACCCTCTGAGCACAACAAATGGAAGAAAGCAGAAGGAGTTTGCAACAATATCATTTTTTAGAAAAGAGACATGGAGCGGTAAGCAAGGAGATAAGATACTAAAAAAACATAACCATGACCATTGAGTAGAAATGTACAAACTAGCGAATAGCCAGAGTGTTTGGGCTCTCAGCTAATCACTTGCCTTTATTTTAGACAGGAACCCTAAAGGACAAGACAAAAAAAGCACCTCTTGCACAAACCACTCTCACAGATTAACAATCCGTCCTCTCTGCAATCCAAAGAAGCTGCAAGTGTCCCACCACCTCACTATCTGTTGTTTTCATCTTCAGCTGTTGTTTTCATCTGTTGAATTTGATGTGTTCAGTCTCTTAACAGAGTCTCGCACAGCAATTGATGAAGTGTTTCTTTTTTCTTGTGTAATGCACATGTTAAAACATGAAAATGACTGATGAATTGATCAAAATAGGAAAAATACATACAGTATTAGAATAGGTGAAAAATAGAACAACTCATCCTAAGAAATGCAGCAATGAAGGAGTTCTTGAACCTTGTGGACCTGCATCTGACACTCTTGTTTCTCCGGCCGGAGGGGAGGAATGAGACCAGTCTATGTTGCGGGTGTGTGGGGTCTCTGATGATGGAGGCAGCTTTCCTGTGGACTCTCTGATGGTAGATGCTCTCCAGAAAGGGCTGTGGTGTCCTGGTGATCTTAGACATGGCCTTTACCACTCTCTGCAGGCTTTTGCGGTCCTTTGCAGTCAAGCTGCCGTACCACACGGTGATGCAGATGGTGAGGACAGACTCAATCACGCAGCTGTAGAAGTTGCTTAGGATCTTAGGTGACATTCCGACTTTCCTCAGCCTCCTCAGAAAGTACAGCCTTCTTCACCACCTGTGTGGTGTTCTGTGTCCAGGTGAGGTCATCACTGACATGGACCCCCAGGTATTTGAAGCTGCTCACCCTCTCCACTTCAAGATCTGAGATAAACAGTGGCCCATAAGGTCCCGTTTTCTTCCTCATGTCCACTATCATCTCTTTCGTCTTGTCTGTGTTGAGGGTGAGGTTGTTGTCCTCACACCATTTCACCAGACTGTCCACCTCCCTCCTGTAGGCCGTCTCGTCCCCGCCAATGATGCATCCTATCTCTGCGGTGTTGTCTGCGAACTTCAGGATGGTGTTGTCAGGGTGGGAGGCGACACAGTCATGGGTGAACAGGGTGTAGAGGATGGGGTTGAGGACACAGCCTTGTGGGGTCCCCATGTTCATAGTGATGCTGGCCGAGGTCCCGTTCCCAATCCTGACAGATGGGGGCCTTCCCGTCAGGAAGTCCTGGAGCCAGTCGCAGAGGGTGGGATGTAGTCCCAGATCAGCCAGTTTGTGGGCTGTAATCAATAAAGAGAATTCTGACATAGGAGTCTTTATTTTCCTGGTGGAACAGGGTATTGTGGAGTGTGGCTGCAATAGCATCTGAAGTTGACCTATTGCGCCTGTAGGAATATTGCAGGGGGTCGGTGGTGATTGGTATTGTCCACCCCTTTGCAAACGGTACAGGAAGACACTGGTCACCACAGCAGAACATCTACAGCAAATAGAGATCCCTGTCCATCTTGTGAGGTAGTGTTATTTGTCCAAGCCAATTTCTCATCAATGTGTATACCACCGTACCTTTTAACAATACTGGTCTTCCTCAAGTTTACAACCACTTTCTTAGTCTTTGTGCTTTCACCACAGGGTAAGTTCTCATTGACAGCCCTGTACTCACCCTTGTCGCCTAACTATTTGAGTTGACAGAGTACCTCTGATGTTGACAGTACTCTGTGCAGCATCAATCAGGAGTAAAGAAAGCTAACTAAATTTGGAAGTCAGCACTACAATAACCATTTGATGTAAGCCAAACAGCTGTCAAAAAGACAGAGACAATCTCGCAGTTAGGTATATGATATTTTAAATAATTCAAATAACTTACCAACAAGTTTCACTAACCACATATGACATTGGTGGAACTCAAAGTCAAATAAGCAGATAATTATTTAGTTGTTAAATTGAATTCTGTGCAATTATAGGCCTGGAAACAGTTCTTAAGAGGGTGCTCTTATTTTTTTTCAGATATAATGCATAAACTGTAATTATGATATATGATAGAAAATTTGATTGATTGAATGATACACAAAACAGAACAGGAGAACATGCATGCACACACATTCTCTTGTCTGTTGCTTTGGCCTTTGAGAACAACATGTACCCATTCTCAGCAGAGGCCAAATGAATGAGAGACTGTGTGCTCAGTCAACAACTCGTGCTTTTTGTGCAGGACGGAAACAAACTGATTCCCAACATGAAGGAGACAACAGAAATGCTATCAAAAGCCAAAGTAGTTCTGCAGGTTATATTGCACACTTGTCTGTTACTTTGCAATTCAGGTAAGTCAAGTTTTGTTTATATGCTTGTTCTCTAATTCTAAGAAATAGACTTCAACAGCATGCTTTTATGTCTCATAAAATATATTTAAGATTTATGTTTGTGACAGACAAAGAGATAAGGGTCATGATAGTTCAGAGATAAACTGTGTAAACTTAAGATAGAAAGGAGCAAAATAACTTTTGTATTAACAATGTCATTGCTTTGTTTATGGGCAGATATCCGGTATGTTGTAATACAATATACATTGATCAGTATCAGCATCATCAAGAGTGTGAAATGGAAATGTGAATCTGGACACAATAACATGAACGTTTACAGTATGTCCACATTGCAATTGCTAACTGTGTCGTCCCTTCATTTAATTGTCGTCGCATCCTTCAAGCCACAGTAAGTCTTTGTTTGGATGCTGGTCGTTGCCCCTTCTTTGCCCATGGCCAGTGTTGCCCACACGGTTATAAGTTTGTCTGAATATAGGCAATATCTGTCTTTGGGATTCTACCCTTCGGAAAGAAGAGCAGATGTTGTGGATCTTTTTTTCTCTTTTATAGGCTGGCATTGGCAGGTGGTGTCTTTGCAATAGCATTTCAGATTAAGTATCCCAAATAGGGCGAGATATTCAGAGTGCTTGACTCACAGTGTAAGAGTTTTCAATCTCTGATACAGTTGTATACTCTTGTTCTTACATAGCTTGTGTGCAGAAACACACAACAAACATGACTGACTTGGCAAAGATTGTGAAACATATTGTTCTCACGCCTCGTTGGTCATCTTGTGTATTGTTGCCAGAATGCAGCAATGGCAGCAATGTTTGCGGGTGGTGTGCAAGCAGTAGCTTTCTACTATATGTGATCTGTAGTCATTATTGTCTTTGTATGATGTCATTGACGGCAGAGTCACTGAGCTGCTCTGTTTTGGTAGTATGGCAATCTCTCTGAGCTGTTTTCATGAAATGACACCAGACCAATTTCACCAAACAATACACGCTTTTGTTGATTCAGTTGATCCCTAGCAATGATAGACAACCATTACTGTGGTGATGAAGATCCTCTGTTTACAGTGGAAAGAGTATTTCAGAGTGGAATGAAGGCTGGTCTATTGAGCTGTGATAGAATTACTAACTTATTAAGTTGTCATACTTTGTTAAGTCTTAAGCAAGTTTTATGTCAGTGTATAATCTTCTCAAAAATATGCTGGTAATTGTCTGTGGTGTATAGGTTGGAGCAACAACTTAAACAGACCATCATTTCATTGGTTGTGTTGTCTTTCTGTCAAGTCATTATAAGATATACAACTGTGATCTCACAATAAATAAGTCAATGTTTTCACCCAATGCCTCTGGGAGGATACAGCATTTTCATATTTCACCAATACATCGTCCATTATCAACATGTCCTGTACTGATTTATGTCGAATTCTTGGTAAAAACATCACTGGATTTAGCATTTCAACAAAAGGTGCATGTGTGAATTCAACCGCTCAATATAAGATATCAAACAAGCAAACTGGGCAGACGTTACACAGCGATTGCAACACCACCAGTTTGGCAATAGAAGGCACAATCTCTGAACAAGTGATGTGTCGTGAGCGGAAGAGTGCACCCAAACGTAACCTGAAAGAGCAGCCGTGGCTTAACGTCGCGTTAATGACGATTTTGAAGCAAAGGAACACCGTGCTTAAAAAAAACTTAAAACACCAGTGATAGGCTAATTTTCCAAGAACTGCGAGACGAAACCACTAGGCTTTTTAGGCACACCAAAGCAAATTATATCCTGCACCTTATACGAGAAACAAAAGGAGACAGCATATCACTGTGGAGACAGAAAAGAAAATGGTTTCAATAAGTTTTGTCCGTCCTCTACTTCTCAAGTTCTTAGATTCAACACAAATAACAAATGCATCCTTGAGTGAACAGAGAGCTGGTATCATTAAAGGAGTACTTTGAAGAGCAAGAGAGAAGAGCAGATGAGAGACAGGTAGTAATGAGGGAAGTAAAGAGACAGCTTTAAAGGGGGAATTGAGGGTAGCTATGAGGAATTATTTGGGGAAGGAGGCAGCTGATTGTTAAACCATACTGTCGGAACACAATCTTTGGAAATGAGAGAATTGTGATGGATTGAAGGAGTGTACTGTTACTGATTTTTGAGAGCATGGCTATACTGCAGAGCTGCAGTAACTATTAAGGAATGTGGCACCATGGTATACTGTATGGGAGTGACTTGAATCTCAATAAGGCAAGAGGTAATGATTAATGAGCTGGCCTACAGAAAGTGTCTGATGAGATGCAGGATATGTGTGAAGAGAACCTAAGACAGTAGAGAGATGTATCGCTGGAGTGACAAGTAGGTTTGGTGTTGGGGTGAGGTTACATCAGAGATCACCCCTTAGCCCTTGTCTGCTCATGATCATGGAGAAGTTGGACATGTGGACATGTTGTGATGACAGATGACGTTGACAGATGTTTTCGCCATCTCCAGTGAGGATGGCAGGTTGGTGGTGTGGAGAGAGGTGGAGGAAAGTCAGCTAAAGCAACATGGAGTACATACAGTATGTAAGAAGATGCAAGGGGTAGACATTAAGAGGAGGGGTGATTTTAGATATCTTGGGTCTACTATTCGGTGTAATGAACAGTGACCAAGAAAGGTGAAGAGTCGAGTGTAAGATGGGTGGCATGGGTCAGGAGGGTTTTGAGAGTGTCAGGAGAGAGTTGCAGCTACACTGAGAGGGAAGGTTAACAAGATGGGACTGAGACCTGCAATGTTGTTTGTTGGTTTAGAAACAGTTGCTCTGTCTAAGAGACAGGAGGCTGAGCTTGAGGTGGCAGAGATGAAGATGCTGAGGGGTTCTTTGGGAATAACCAGGTTAGACAGCATTAGGAATTAGACCATCAGAGGGACAGCTAAAGTCAGAAATCTTGGAGAGCATGTCTGGGGTGAAGACTTAGATTATTTTGATACATGCAAAGAGACAGTGAACAAACTGGACAAAAGAGGAGAGGTACACAGGTAGGGAGGTAGGTAGATAGATAGGTAGGTAGCTAGGTAGCTAGGTAGGTAGGTACTTTATTGATCCATTGATCTAGTGATCCAGGAAATTTAAAGCTCCAGCACCTGAAAGAACACTACAGAGGAAAGTTACAGTAGACTGCAGAGAAGAATCATGGATGTAGTGAGAGTGAACATGAGGGTAGTGTGTTGTATCAGTGGAGGATATGAAGTATAGGAGGCGGTGGAGGCTGATGTTCTGCTGTGGCGATCCCTAAAGGGAGCAGCTACAGGACGATGATGGTAATGATGATGCACTTTGCATGGGATAGAAGAACATTCCATTCTTATTTCAGTGTGCGTGTGTTTCTCTGTCACTTTGCTTCTATCAAGATGTAGCAATGCTATCATTTGCTGTTATCGTGCACTCTCAAAAAACATCTATCAGCTTGCGAGGAGGAAATGAGATGTTATAGTCACTGTTCAATAAGATGCTTGCCAACCACCTAACCATTTCAATAAATGATGACATAGATTATATTCTGGACTAATGGACAAGAAATCCCACCCACTTCATGGTCCTTGCAGGAGGAGTGATGGCAGTCAACATGACCGTCCCCAGCCCCCTTGTCAGAGGCACAGTGGGAGGAGAAGCCCTCCTGTCTGTACGCTACAACAGTTTCAGCACTGACCCTCCAGTCATTAAATGGCAGCTCAAGAGAGAAAAAATTGTCACAGTTGTGCAATCCATTGGGACAGACATCATTGGGAATCTCAGGCCTGAGTATCGTGACCGGATCCTGGTTTTTGAAAATGGAACCCTGCTTCTCCACAACCTCAGACTCTCCGATGAGGGAGAATATGACGTTGAGATCACCATCACCGATGATTTGTTCCCTGGGGAGAGTGGAATCATGCTTACTGTGGATGGTAGGCGAATGCTGTCAGCATGTCTCTGCATATAATGTAATGTAGATATCATATGTATCCATGACTTTGAAAAGCAGCTGTCATGGCCTTCACCCCTATAATTGCAGCCATGGGATCCCTTATGAGCAAGCACTCAGGAGCTACTTCATATCCAGCACGCTCTGAAAAAGATCGTTTTGGGTAATTGAGTGGATAATATCTTATGTAAAGGAACAAATTCTCAGCATCTATGAGTTTGTATGAATAAATCCTATACAGAGGTACAGCTGTGAGCACAGATCTTCACATACACTGATATCAAGATTTACAGAATCACATCTGTAGTAAATGGTACAGTGAATACTGACTTATGGACAGTATAGACGAACGGTATGTCTCAACAACACATAAATAAAATCTATAAATTCCAATATAATTCCGTCAATCTAATCAGTCATCATCAGTCATACACTCTTTTATTGACCCATCTCATATAATCTAATAACATGCATCAATTATATCATTTGATAGGACGTGGAAATTATTTTCATTTGACTTCACGCACCATGTTTACATTTTAGTGAGCGTATTTTGAATCTTGAATCAGTAAAACACTCTCTCTCTCTCCAGAGACCATATCCAAACCCTACATCCTAGTGGAATCCTCATCAGTGCTGGAGTTAAGTGAAAACTTTATCCTCAACTGTTCCCATGAAAATGGAACCAGGACTACATATAAGTGGTTGAAAGGAGGGAAACCTGTGACCAATGAGACAAGGTTTCTGCTGTCAGCAGACCAGAAGCTTTTGACCATCACACGGGTGTTGATGAAAGATGACGACAGCTACGTCTGCATGGTTGAGAACCCTATTGGCAGTGTGGCGAGCCTGCCTCTCAAACTGACTGTGTACAGTAGGTCCCTCTTCAATCAAGGCTTCAATGCCTCAGAGTATTGGACACAACTGATTTGACCCCTGAATAATTGTTATGTGTTTAAGACAAAAATGGGTGTACAACATATAAATGGAAAAACTGCTGGGGCACAGGGAACCCCACACTTTGATGTGCTTTACCAAAAAACATTTGGAACCCTTTACCAAAAAACATTCAGTAAACGTCACGGTATACAGAACTCATTCCTCTACAGTTGATGTCAGATTTTGCAAAATGTGGTCCCAGTTGGATACCATGTACTACAGTGCCACTATCACAACAATCAAAACAAAGTCTGATACCTGTCAGTTGAACAGGACGCATCATGAAATTGCTAAATATGTTTTCAATACTTTTAACAGTTAAACAGAGTTATGATTTTGCCTATTCAAATACTTTGAGGTGCTGGAGACGGTTAAGAAAATTTTTCATCATAGTTAAGGTGTGAGCGATGGTTGCTACCAGTTAAAACGCTGTTTATTATGTCATAGTGTCATAGTGCTCATTGCCGTGATGGGTGGAGGCAGAAGAAGCCAACTGGCAAAGGAACGGTTTTCAAAAAAGTGAAAACACAGCCTTACCCCAAAAAAATGTGTGCGTGTTAATATTTATATTATAACATGGGAATCAATCATAATCAATGGATGTATTTTGTGCTCACCCACTCATCATTACTCTACAACAGGGGTCTCAAACTCGCGGCCTGCATGCCAAATACGGCCCGCGTTGTCGTTTACTGTGGCCCACAAGCGCTCATTAAATGCGGCCTGTGAGCGTTTCAACCATCCCGCGCACCCCTTTACCCCACCCCATTCCCAGCAACAAGTCTCCGATGACAGCGGAAAGACCAGTGTCAGCAGAGGACCACAGTCCAGAGCAGCACAGAACATGGCTCTGTGCACTGCGGGGCACTGCCGTCAGAGCAGTGCAGAGTGCGTGCTCTGACTGTAGATGGCTCGTTCAGACCTGCGAACCCCGTCAACAACACATGGAGGTTGGTGGAAAGTCCAGCACAGCACACCCCTCCCACCCACCGTCAACAACTTGCGGAGGTCGGTCGAAAGTCGCACCCCACACCCCTCTCCCGCTGACAACTTGCTGCCCATTGATGGCAGCCAGCAGTCATATTTGGCCCACGGTTAATTGGAGTTTGAGATCCCTGTTTTACAGGCGGAGAATGTGCAACATTTTACTTGTGGTTGTATTGGATCTTAATGTGCTGTTGTACAATCCTCCAGGAAGAAGTTCTCTCTATATCATTCTTTCCACTGGAGGGATTTTCCTCCTTATCACATTGTTAACCATATGTGCCTGCTGGACACCATCCAAAAAGTAAGAGATTGTATTACCTTTCCCTTTTCACAGTGATATCATCATTATACAGTATGACGTGTCCAAATGTCACAAAATACAATTTCTGAGGAGACAGTGGGTGTTCTACGTAACTGAACAGAATAATGTCATTTTCTCTATAACACAGTCGCTGGGTGTGTTTTTAACTGTTTCATTTGTCCTCCACATGTTACGTTGTGGGTAGATTATGACAATTGGGAACCTCTCCTGCTGTTCACACCGTGGGCAAGTTTACCTGTGACACATTGTTTGGCCTTGAGAGCCATTAGTACCCTAATGCAGCATACATGCACCAGTAATGGTTGTGCTTGTGTGTGCATGTATATTTGTGTCGGTGTGGGTGTATGGTATCTGTGTTGCGCCTTATGTTGTGCTCTGAGAGCAGCAGTGGTATAGAAGTGTGAGTAGTTTGACAGAAAGGATAGTTTGGACCGCTGGGGCAGGGAGGGATGCGTTGAGGACAGTGTAGTCAAAATGTTTTTGGAGTTATAGTTATAATTTCTGAGTATATATTTCATAGTTAAATATACCACTCTGTCATCGTAGGTCAAGACACCAAGCTAGAAAGCCTCTCTACAGACTTGCGGATCACTCTCACCACTCACTAATCAGTAATGGAGGTATGACTCTGTAGTATTCTTTTGGAATCAAGCTAGCAGAAAATGAAGTGAAAGGTTGAATGTTTATCTGTACTTCCACAGCTGATGTGCTTCCACAAATGGGAGAACGCAATGGAGAGCACTTCTCCTTACATCCTTCAGTGAAAGGTATCACAGATTAAACGTGCGTTAGCGAGCTTGGCACATTGCCTGTGATCTCTCAAAGCCAGGAGGATCAAGATCTTGACATTGCACATCATATGACAAACAACCCTATGCACAGTTTTTGGAGTTACTGTAAGTCTCACTCATGAGATCACAGCTGTGCAGGTGTCAGCAGCTTCCTTGTCAAGGACTTAATGGTTTCAAAAAGGCCATCGCGACACTGGCTCAAATTAACCCATGTAAAATATTATCCATCTCTTCCATACAGAAACCTGTTCAGTCAACTACAAGACAATTATGTCTCATATGACAATGAAGCAAAGCAAAATCATAGAGGCTTTTTGCCTTGAGTGGTTATTGTTCAAGACATGCTCATGCACAGGGCAAATTGAAATGTCTTTTGTTTCACCAAAACGAAGAAAATGATTTTCATTATTGATCCAGTAACCATAAACGTTTCTCTCAGACTTGGAGAATCATTGTCCCACAAAGCCTGCACCTCGGACAGCATTCTCCTCTCTGACACCACTGCCAAGGAATAGTCATAAGATGCATTAGGGCTTACTTATGTTCATTCCCGATGAAGAAATATCATTCTATTCCTGATGCACTGAGCTTTTCTCTCCCCTTCCTCTCTCTCCTCTCTGCCTCACTCGCATCCTTCCCACACCTGCATCCATGTCTCATTAATGTATGTCAGTAACTGGGCAACTTCCCCCGAGTCTTTGTGTGTTGTCCTTTATTAAACCGCAGACTGCAGCTGGAACGCAACAAATGATGACGGACCTCCATGCATCCAGATCCTGCTGCTGATCAGCATGCTGTGCATCGCTATGTCTGAATCTCATCTCTCAATACAAATCTCTGAAATACAAATAAATTGAATCTCTCTGTCTCTCTCCCTCTATTTCTCAACCCAACCAGTCAAGGCAATTGTTAATTGGGGACATGTCGGGTCTGTGTGTTAATCTTACAGTATTTGAATGTTTAAATCACTGGTTCTTAACCTGGGTTCTATCGAACCCCAGGGGTTCAGTGAGTCAGTCTCAGGGGTCCGGCGGAGGCCAAGACACGAACCCGACTCATATGATTCGTGATGACACGCCCCGTATATTCCAGTTAAGAGGGGTTCATTGAATGTGCATATGAAACTGGTGGGTTTCAGTACCTCCAACAGGGATAAGAATCACTGGTTTAATATTTAGGAGCTCTACCCGCTCCATCTTGGAAAGTGTTTTGAGATAACTTCTGTTGTGATTTGGCGCTATACAAATAAAACTGAATTGAATTGAATTGATGAATTGAATACTATTATGTTGTGATTAGGTTTCAGAGAATATCATGAATAGAAAGTGACAATTTGCTGGTTCTTGCAGGACCCCTCCAAGGATGATGTGCTCAGCAGAAGCACTGCTTCTCCTGGCAGGGCATCATTACAGCTGTCTTCCACAATCCCCCTTGTACAGTCTTCACATTAATGTCTCTGGAATCTTGCAAGACGGATGACTGAATGCAGAGTGCTTCAAGATCAGTGGACAGTATAGAGGTTCTGCTCATTAGTCTGTCAGGTTCTGGTGCCTGAATTTACATTGCCATTCCCACATTTTCATTTGGATGAGGAGTATTTCTGACTGTACACATCAGTGAAATCCTACATCGTTTCTCCCATTTTCCTTTATCTACATATGTGACTTGGAAAACAGCTCATCATATACTGTAACAAAGTCCACTGGCCAAAGACCAGTGGCCAGTGTCCTCCTCAGGGTTGAGATGCATCTAGAACGACTTCACATCTGCTGGTGCACCTGATGGTTCCACTCCCCTTTATTTCTGACTGATGAGCTGCATATTAAATGGATAGTTGTATCCCTTTACAGTTATCATACATCATATAAGACTTTGCATTATAATTTTTGACAGAGCACATACATGGTAGAGTATATACAACATTGGATTTCACAGTGTTCCACACCTGCTTTTTGGAGTGACATTGAAGCTGAGGACACACTACAGATTTTGTTGCCTGATTTAACTCAGGATTCTCAATCGGGCAAAATCGACGTGAGTTGCAGACCAAATTGGGCAAAGTCTTCGTGAACTGCGGACAGACAGACCTTAACCTGTGAAGATGGGGAACAGACCTGATTTTACCTGAGGTTGCTGCGAGTGAATGAATAAATAAATAAATACATAATTAGATAAATAAATGAATAAATAAATAAATAAATAAATCATCTCAGTCCAGAAGAGCGCAGTCCTAGGGACATCAAAGATCCTGTGCAAAACCCTCAAACTCCCAGGCCTCTGGACCCAAGCTTGAGGTGAAAACCACCCCAGGAGGGGTGAGGGAGAACATTTGTATATATACAGGGGTGTAACGGTATGAAAAAATCACGGTTCGGTACGTACTCGGAACAGGGGGGTCACGGTTCGGTACATTTTCGGTACAGTATG